>PVKA01012876.1:0-56603 GCA_004027165.1 Ctenomys sociabilis
AAATAAAAGTAAAGAAGAACATGTCCTGACTCCTGCTGGACAAAGAACAGTGTCTGAGACCAAGACTGTCACACGACTGCCCTAAGAGGTAGCTTCCAATATTCTGTCCCCCAACAGACAGGAGCCAAGCTTAAATTCAAATTTCAAAAGCTTGGAGTGAATATATAGAAGAAAATAAAAGTTTTGATAGGCATACTGTAAATGGTTTGTTTGAAGAAATGCAGAATGAGGCCCAAGCCCAGGCCCTGTGAATGTGTGGGAGAGCTTCTGCACTCTCTGAGGCCGCTGGATCTCTCCAGACCAAGCCCAGGCTTGCCCCATAAGTGAGACTTATTGACATGATCTCAGGACACCCCCACCCCTCCAGAGCCAGCCCAAGCCCACCTTGTGAGTGAGAACTTCCACTGCACTCTCAGGACACATCCAGACCTGCCCAAGCCCAGGCCCTACGAGTGTGTGGGAGAGCTTCTGTGCTCTCCTGTGCTCATTGGACCTCTCTGGACAATCCCAGGGGCACCACATGAATGAGACCATTCACCAAGCTCTCGGGGACGCCCCCCCCACCCTTCCAGAGCATGCCAAAGCCCATCTTGTGAGTGAGAACTTCCACTGCGCTCTCAGGACCCCTCCAGACGCTCCTAAGCCCCGGTCTGGTGAGTGTGTGGGACAGCTTCTGCACTCTCCTGCACCCCCAGAGCCCTCCAGACCCAGGCCAGGCCAGGCATACAGGCCTGAGGTGAAACTCTGCAGCTGAAGTCCTTGTAGAGAGACTAGGAGCCAGGACCATGCAGCTAATCCAGGAGCAGAACATCTTGCCAGAGGGACACAACAGGTTCACTTCCAAGGGCTGCAGCAGGAAGGAGCTGAGCATAGTAGCCAGACCCAGGCTAAGCACAACTGGATGAACTCAAACTTAGTATATCTGCATCCAAATTTTAGTAGGTGTTAAGGTTATAACTGCACCAAAGCTGTACACCAAAGATCAGAGTACAGTGCTATACAAAACGACAAAGAGAAGGAGCAAAATGCAATCTCTGGTCCCAAGCCCACCCAGAACAAGTGCAGAGGACACTAGCACAGCTGAAATGTCTGAATTAATGGCATCTGAAGTATAGAGACAACTGCAAAAAGGTATAGAGGAACTCAGATCAGAATTAATCTCTGAAATAAAAAGAAATCTCTGAAATAAGAGCATCTGAAGTAAAGAATCAAATCCAGAAACATATTGAGGAAATCAGATCAGAAATAATCTCTGAAGTAAAAGAATTTTACTGGATCTCAAGAAGATACTGATAAAAAAAAAAATAGAGATTAGAAAAGCAATGGATTCCTTGAATGAGCAATACAGGAAAGAAACAGATTTCATGAAGCAAAGTCAAAGAGATATAGAGGAAATTAAAATTTCAATCAGAAAAGGGGGATACAAAGGAAGAACCAAGATGTGTTTGTACAGATAGTATAGTTAGGATAAATTTGCAGTTTATGAGAAGTGATAGCAGAAAACTCCCAAAATATGCATAATTCTATGGGAGGCAAGATTTGCACTGACAGTGGCTGGACAGGTTATTATGTCAGTTTCTAGTACTATGTATGGACAACCACTACGAAGATAACAAGGTGGATAGTATTAATTATTGAATGTGTGATACAATTCAGCTATAAAAAATAAGTATACAGCTACACTCTCTTAAGTTTCTGATTAAAGACAACTGCTATAATAATGTCTGTAAGTACAATATCATCTATGCACCTTGTAAAATACCAAAACATTATGAAAACAGTCTACAATGTATTAATTATCCAATCTGTCCTGTTAATTTGTCTCGAAATTGTCTCACTGCTACTTGTTCTTCAATAAAAAATAAAAATAAAAATAAATAAAATTTCAATCACAAGCTTGAAAAACCATTTGAGTGAAAATGAAGACAGAGTTTCAGATCTTGAAGACACTGGTGCAGCTAGTAAAAAAGGTAAGAAAAGATTTCTTAAAAACAACTAGGATGCAGGAAAAAAATAATTCGCCACCTGAAAGACGATGCGAAGATGAACAATGTGAGACTAATAGGCATCAGTGAGAAAGAAGGAGTCAATACAAATGATATAAAAAGAATACGGGCAGAAGTGATAGCAGAAAACTCCCAAAATATGAGGAAACAAACTGACATTCAGGTAACTGAAGTATACAGAATACCAAATAACTTCAACCCAATTAAACATACACCAAGACATATAATAGTCAAGATCCCAGAAATCTAGCACAAGAACAATATACAGAAAGCCACTAGAGAAAAGAAACATCATATTTAAAGAAAAACCCATCAGAATAAGGGCTGACTTCTCTTCACAAACCATAAAGGCAAGAAGAGCATGGAGCAGAGTACTTCAAGTACTTAGTGGATATATACAGAGTGTTCCACCCAATGACAGCTGAATATACACTTTTTTTCAGCTGCACATGGGTCATTTTCTAAAATAGACCACATACTGGTCCAAAGGTCATGCTTAATTATATGCAAGAAAACATATTATCCTATGCATATTATCTGACCACAATGCAATGAAACTAGAAATAAATGAGACAAGAAAACAGGAAAACCCATAAAACATGGAAATTTAACAACACCTTACTCAGCAACTAATGGGTCACAGATGAAATTAAACAAGAAATTCAACAATATCTACAATGCAATGAAAATTCAAGCACAACTTTTTTTGGAATTTATGGGATGTGATGCAATTTTCAGAGGGAAATTTATAGCTGTGAACTCACACATTAGGAAAACAGAACAGGAACAAATAAACGCCCTAATGTTACAGCTCCAACTTCCAGAAAATGAAGAGCAAACCATACCTAGAGCCCAAAGATGGGAAGAAATCATTAAAATTAGAGCAGAAATTAATTCAGTTAAGATGAAGAAAACAGTTCAAAGAATTAACGAATCAAAAAACTGGTTCTCTGAAAGATTAAATGAAATTGATAAGCCCCTAGCTAACTTCATCAAAAAGAGAAAAGAAAAAAATTCAAATACAAGCAATAAGGAGTGAAAAGGGTGCAACTACCACAGACCCAGTGGAAATTCAGAAGATTGTGAGTAGCTACTTTAAGAAGCTTTACTCACACACAATAGAAGACACAGAAGAAATGGACAGATTCCTAGAAAGGTACAAATTACCAAAACTGAATCAAGAAGATATAACAACTCCCAATAACCCAATAACAGCCAACAAAATATGAAACATAATAAAAAGCCTGCTGACAAATGAAAGTCCAGGCCCTGATGAATTCACAGCTGAATTCTACAAGAAATTTACGGAACATATAATCCCTACAGTTCTCAAACTCTTCAATGAAATTGAAAAGGAAGCAATCCTCCCAAAATCATTCCTGGAGGCAAGTATTATACTGATACCAAAACCAGGGAGAGATGCAACTAAAAAAGAGAACTACAGGCCAGTCTCCCTCATGAACATAGATGCAAAAATCCTCAATAAAATCCTAGCAAATAGAATACAGCAAATCATCAAGAAGATCATACAACATGACCAGGCGGGATTCATCCCAGGGATGCAAGGATGGCTCAATATACACAAATCTATAAATGTAATACACTATATCAATAGAGAGAAATCTAAAAACCACATGGTCATCTCAAATGATGCAGAAAAGGCTTTTGATAAAGTTCAACACTCATTCATGTTTAAAGTCCTACAGAAAATTGGAATAGAAGGCCTCTACTTCAATTTGATAAAAGCCATCCCTGACAACCCAATGACTAATATAATTCTAAATGGGGAAAAATTGAAATCTTTTACTTTCAGATCTGGTACAAGACAAGGTTGTCCTCTATCACCTCTCTTATTCAATGCAGTTCTGGAATCATTAGCTAGAGCCATTAGATAAGAGAGAGAAAAGGAATAAGAATAGGTAAAGAAGAAGTTAAATTATCATTATTTGCATATGATGTGATACTTTACTTGGAAGACCCAAAAAGCTCAACCAAGAAGCCTCTAGAATTGATACACAAGTTCAGTAGCATAGCAGGATACAAAGTCAATACCCAAAAGTCAATAGCATTCTCTACACAGATAACAAACACACTGAGAGGGAAATTGGAGAAACAATACTTTTTACAATTGTAAAAAGTATTTACCACGGAAAATAAAATATCTTGGAATTCATCTAACTTAAAAAAGTCAAAGACATTTTAAGGAAATTACAGTACTCTGAAAAAAGAGATTGCATAAGATTTCAGAAAATGGAAAGATATTCTCTCCTCACGGATAAAAAGAACCAACATTGTGAAAATGGCCATACTCCCAAAATTGCTGTACAGATTTAATGCAATCCCTATCAAACTACCATCAACATCCCTCCCAAACCAGAAAAGACCTAGAGTAGCAAAGGCAATCCTGGGCCACAAATGCAAGGCAGGAGGCATTACAATTCCTGAAATTATACTACAAAGCTACTTTGATAAAATCAGCATGATACTGGCAACAAAATAGACCTGAGGATCAATGGAATAGATTAGAAGATGTGGAGACCTCTATGAACACACTCAGCCACCTGATCTTCAACGAAGGGGCCAAACATGCTTACTGGGAGGATAGCCTCTTTAACAAATGGTGCTGGAAAAATTGCCTCTCTATATGCTGAAAACTACAACTTGACCCAGATCTATCACCACACACTAAGCTAATGTCAAAATGGATTAAAGATCTAAACATTAAAACAGAAACCCTAAATCTCCTGAAAGAGAAAGTAGGAGGAACTCTTGAAGATATAGGGTAGGCAAAGAGTTCATGAACAAAAATCAAATCTCATGGGTAATAGTTGAAAAATTAACAACTGGGACCTCCTCTTATTGAGAAGTTTTTGTACATCAAAGAAAATTATCAACAAAGTGAAAAGACAACCCACAAATTTGGAAAAAATCTTAATAAGTACTCAGACAAAGGTTTGCTCTCTAGAATTTATAAAGAACAAAAACATAGGGCCTCAAAATTTAAAGACCCAGTCCATAAATGGGCATCTGAGATGAACACAAACTTCTCAGAGGATGAAATTAAAGAAGTGAATGAATATATGAAACAATGCTCCACATCACTAGCCATCTGTGAAATGCAAATTAAATCAACACTGAGATATCATCTCTCCCCACAAAGAATGGCTATCATAAACAAATCAAGTAACAACAAATGTTGGAGAGGCTGTGGGGAAAAGGGAACACTTCTCCACTGCTGGTAGGAATGCAGACTGGTGCAATCATTATGGAAATCAGTGTGGAGACTTCTTAAAAAACTAGGACTGGAAATCCCATTCAAGCCAGCTATCCCTCTGCTGGTAATTTTCCCGGAGGAAGTGAAAATGTCATATCATAGTGATATATGTGTACCTATTTTTATTGCAGCACAATTTATGATAGCCTAATCTTGGAAACAACCAAGATGCCTGTCACATGAGGAATGGATGAAGAAGATGTGGTATTTTTATACAATGGAGTATTACTCAGCTATAAAGAATGATAAGCTCGAAGCATTTATATTGAAGTGGATGCCACTTGAAGATATACTCGTAAGTGAAATAAACCAGACCCACATGTGTAAATATCGTATAGTCTGCCTAGTCTAAGAACTCAAAAGAAGAAATAAGAATAGAGAGGTATAACACAATTAAAAAGAAAGGAAGAACCTGAGGATTAGACAATGAAGAGAGGTCAAGGAGAAAAGGTAGCAAACATGACGGGGGCAAAGCCATACATATATATGCACAAGATGGGTAAGGCAATGATCCTGAGAACTGTCAGCAGGTTGTTGAAATTAGCAGTTACTTGGTAGGATTCTCACCCTGACTTACTACGTATGCTGATACCTGTGAACTAAGCAACTGCCCTGAAGATAGCAATGTGTAATAGTAGGGTCATGCTTGGAATGTTTGTCTCTCTGGTCTTCTAAATAAGTACTGCTTGTCATGACATACCAATTATTGCCATACTGTCTCTCAAGTAAATTTTTTTTTTGGCTGAACTGGAGATTGAACTCAGACACTTGCCAGGGAAGTGCTTATTCTACTGAGCCATCTCCTAGGCCCCATAAATATTTTTTTTAAAGGATAATGAATGAAAAAAAGAGACAAGAAAAAAAAAGTCACAGGACTGTCCTGCTACAGTGATGTATATGGTCAGATTTCTAAATTTCTGTGTAGAAATATATAATTGTTTATTCATATTTTCTAAAGTATTAAAAAATTTTTTTCATATTCTGTAGAGACTTAAAGTTTAACATATCAATACTTGATGGAAAATACATGTTCCATCTTATGCCTAAGATGTTGATATTCAGACAGACAGTGAGGTCAAACCCACCTGTACAAGTTGTAGGGTAATAATAAGCTTCTCTTCTGGAGGGTTAACAACCTAAGGTTGGAGACCAAAAATTAGAGATAAAGAAGGGCTGCAAGGACAGCCAACATTTTGGCCCTAGCCTTTCAAGGTCAATGAGGACTCAGAACATAGGAGAACCTGTACAGTAACATGATGTAACTCAGTTGTGCCCCAAATTTTCTGATCAAGAAGATTATGGGGCCACAGAGGAATGTGATCAGTGATGCAGAGTGTGCCTAAGGAGAGTCACACGGAGAGAAAACATTCTCTCAAGCTTTCACAGACAGCAAATTGGTTAAGCAATGGCCGTGATTCATCTACATGGCAGACACTGACAGAGGATCTATTAAGTGTGGTACAGGGTTTTGGGATAAGTCCTGAGGGGACTTGACTGACCTTGTCAGATACAAAGGTTACATTTCTTCTTATGTAGGTTTTGGTTTATCTTGGTCTTAACCATCCAGTAGAAAAGTTTAGAAAAGAGGTATGAAAAGTGAAGCCATGTTAATATGCCGAGTTGTGGAAGGCTCAAGTCATCAGATTTGGACACTGCCTGTCCTGTGCATAACCCACTACTATTGTGGACTGCTGGACTATGTAGAATAATTTGTTGAATTCATGCATCTACAATATTTGGATGGCAATGGAATGCCCATCTATGACAAAAGTAAACAAAAAATGATATAAATGAAGGACCATTTTTAAAATCTGTATATACAAAATAGCTAGGATAGATAGATAGCTATTTTCTCTTAATTGAATGAGAAGAAATATTTGAACCAATAGTGTTTGGACAGGATATCATGTCTGATTCCTGTGCTATGAATGACTACTACAAAGACAACAATATGCAATGTATTAATTGTTGTAACTCTCCTACCAATCTGTTTTGAAACTCTCATTGCAATTTTTTGTCAATAAAATTATTATTTTTTTATTTATTTATTTTATTTTTATTTTTTTTTTGTCTTTTTGAGACAGGGTCTCACTATGCTGTTCAGGCTGGCCTCGAGCTCACTTTGTAGCTCAGGCTGGTTTCGAACTCACAACAATCCTCCTGTCTCAGCCTCCCGAGTGCTGGGGTTATAGGCATGCGCCACCACGCCCGGCTAATAAAATTAGTAAAAAAAAAAAATAAACCTTTCCCCCTTTAAAAAAAAGAAAGAAACACAGAACGAGAAGTAGAAAATTATTCTGCTCCACTCATTTCACTAAAAAGAACTTAAGTCATTTTAACCCAGTAAGTTTATAAAAAATTCTGTGGTTCCAGTCATCAAACCCAGGGCCTTGTATGCACTAGGCAAATGCTCTGCCCCCTCACCTCCACCCCCTGTTTAATTCTTGAACAAAACCAGCACTAAGGACAAAGAGCAGGAGGGACCTGGGTCAGTCTGAGGCATTGGAGGGCCGGATCCTGCCTAAGTCTCTGAGTGCGTGACAGGTGTCCAACTCCAGAGTGGAAGATCAGGGCATTGCTCATAGCACCCCAGAAGGATGAAATTAGGGACCAGACAAAGATCCTTGTAGTAACTAAAAGAACTCACTAAAGGGATATTTCTCCATCAAGACGGTGAGATGATTTGGGGCGGCATCAAGCCGGCTCATGGGCCATGGCGCGCCATTCCACCTGCCTGTCTGCGAGCCTTTCCAAGTCTGTTCACCAGCACCTGGGATAGGTTAGGTCGTCCTACATCTTACACCCACTCTCAACTCTATGCCAGTTTCCAGGAGCTCTGGGGCCCAGTGACCTAAGGTGGACTGCAATAGCAGTCCCTAAGCCTCTCTGAGGGCCCCTAGCACCGTCCGTCACCATCACCGTTTCTATCTGATCATAGATGCCTACAAAGGCCTTGCTTGAGTGGAGGGAGCTCCACAGGGAGGTCAAGATGCGACACAATCACTCAGGCCATAGTGGGAAGCAGAACCCAAAGCACATGGTTTGGGCTCCTGTGCCCCCTTGGTCCTCAGGCACCATAGCCCTGAGTCAGACCACTTTCTCAAAGTGCAGAAAGGTGGTCCTGCAGGGTAAAGGGGAACTGGGATGTCAGCTAGTAACTGACCCATGCCTCCGCGCCTCCTTACTTGTGTGTCACGCGGACGGTGGAGGGAGGGCCCACAGCGTTGCTGTTGTCGGCCAGCGTCTCATCGCCGTGGCCACCACTGGCAGCCTGGCGACCCTCCAAGCCCTGGTGGCCTTCATTGTGACGCTTAGCAATGCTCCTGGGTTGCAGCACTTGCAATTCTTCTTCTTCCAGATTTATGTCGTATATTTCGCCTTCAAATTCAACAGACAAAGAACGCGTCTGCCGGGTGTGGACAAACCTGGGCTTATACTCTGCAAGGAAGGGAAGACGAGTTAGGTTGAATGACCTGATGGAGATTAGGAGGGGACCAGATGATCGCCCGCCACAGTGGGGATCCCGGACAGCAAGAGGCATGGCTGCACTGCTGCGGGGACACCCTGGCACTCGTGGCAGGATGGGGGGCTCTCGGCCTCGGTGTGCAGCTGCACTGAGGGGGACAGCGAATCACTTCTCGGTGTCTCAGGTCCTTCACCCTCTAGCTGAGGCGGGCGGGGTGGTCTCTAAATCCCTTCCCCTGAGGGCAGTAAGTTTTCAACATTTCAATCTCAACATGACCTACTAGGGCAGTTTATTGCGATGAAACTTCGTTCCTAATTATGGTAGTAATAGCCACAACCCTCTAGCGAGCTTCGACTGTGCCACAGACCTTCTGTTTGTTTCTACCCCACTGTCTTGAGAGACAAGTATTGTAATAAAGCCTCACATAAAAATCTCAGACTGTCAAATCAGATTCATGAACTGGCTGTTTTCATCCTTTTTTAATGAGTGAAAAACTAAAGTTTTGAGCATTATATACATTTTGTATAGGGCAGGAAGCTAGGACTAGAAACTGTCAGACTACAGTCTTGCCAGGCTTTTGCTGCTTTTTCAAAAACAGTGAAACTCTAGGCACCTATTTGTATAAATAGAGGACAATCACTCGAAGACAAATGCAATGTTGGGAATGTGTGCACCAGCCAAGTGACCCTCATACCTCGTGGGGGGTGGTAAGGCTGGACATAGGCCAGTGTGTTCTGGTGACCAAGGGCCACTGAGCAGTGCTCACTGGTGCTAAATTAGAAGGGTACCATGCGCGCACTGGCTCTGCGTACCAGATGCTTCTTCGGGCCAGTGGAGGCATATTGATTAGGTCTGTGCTCTGGCACGCTGTCACATTAGGGAGAAGAGGGCACAGGCCAGGGAGTCAGAGTGCTCTGTCTGGAGACAGCATGCTCCAGCTGTAGGGCCCTGCAACTTTCAGATGTGGGGTAGCCTCAGTGGCCGCATGTGATGGAGCATTCTCAGGGGCCCCTCCCCACCCCAGGGTGCAGGCAGTGCCACACCAGCTCCCCCGTACACAGCCGAAGCGAGGCAACACTACAGAGCATGTTTGTACTGAAAATGCCTCAGCACTGCACGGAACATACTGGAAAACTTTTCTTTAAGGAAGTTATTTAGCAGGACATGGTGGTACGTGGCTGTAATCCTCTCTTTTTGGGAAGCTGAAGCTGAAAGATCACAAGCTTGCATCCAAACTGGGCAATCAGCAGCTGAAGACCCTATCTCAAAATAAAAATTTTAAAAAGGCTTGGGAAAGTAACTCAAGTCTAAAGACCCTGGGTCCAATCCCTAGGACTGGGAATAAAAAAAAAAGAAAGATAACCACACAACAAAATAAAGCAGGAGAATGATAACACCAAAACACACAGCTGAAAAAGCTGCCCTAGATTTTTGTTTATGTTCAATATTGAAATAGTCACACACTTCGTGGCTGCACTTGAGTAATGATGTCCAAGTTTCCTGAAGAGAAGGGGAGATCCCCTGTCTTCAAGCTGAAATTTGATCATCTGCTTCCGGCAACGAGAATGTCAGGGGACTGTGTTCCTTGTTGATTTTAAAAATGATATTCTTGTATCAATGACCTGAATCTATCATTTTCCGCATGAAGAAAGAAACCTCATAATTCAACAGCTCTTAGCTTTCTGGGTTAGACTACTTTATGAATTTGTTGAAAGTTATTGACTTTGAGAAAAATGTGCTATATATATTTCACAGTTTTAGATGAACTTTCAAGGATCTACTACCTTACAGCCTTCTTGTGCACTCATTCTAAGGACTTCCATACTTTTTATAGATCATATAATTTCCAAATTTTGGACACAAAACTGAATTTAATGCATATTGCTTATTTCTAAGGTTTAGAAATCACCACAGAATTGAGCTGCTTTCCACATTGCACCACTAGATGGCACCCATCTCCCATTCTTCAGCTGATCCTGTGCCTTTTCCCTATCTATAATCATAGGTTTCATAGCTGTCTGGTAGTTTTTATGAACAAAGTGCTAGGCAATGCATTTCACACTGACTTTGACTAGTCTGACCTGTCAACACAATCCAACCATCTAATAAAAATTTAAAACTATATAGTGTCCTAATACAGAGATGAAAATATGGTGCTTTAAAAAAAGTATGGATTTTTGTCTTAAGATAAATACACACACACACACCTTGGTTTTTTTCTGAAAGCAACCCAAAGCAGATAAATCTGAGCCTCACCATCAAAGTAAAATAAACTTGACCTAAACCATCTATTTATACTCCGGAATAATTGAATAATGATTTTTATAGGTGTTTTCTGTGTGCATATGTCTCACATCTGGTGCTTTACTAAATATATGTTCATTCTATGCTTAGGTGAAAATATTACAAAGCAAAATTTCAAATTAGTCTTAGCTTTCTTACTTCAAACAGAACAGTTTTCTCCTAGCCAGGGAAAGTGCACTGATAATATCTAAACTGTAAAAGGAGACCTTCTGCCTCTCGGGCCCCAGAGGAAGGAGGCTTACTTGGGGTGCCTTGGTTTCTCAGGAACTGCCTCTGGCTCTTCCTCTGGCTGCGGCTGGTGCGGTAGGCAGACTCCCTACAGACGCAGTCCTTGTCCTTGCCGAGGAAGCCCGGAGAGTAGAGGCTGCGTGTGTTCTGCCGGACTGTGAGCAGGTCCCCAGGGCCTTTGCACTTGTGGATGCGAAGCTTGCCGGACGCGTCTTCGATGCACTGCCACTTCTGCAAAAGCCGACAGGAGAGCATTTACTGGGCTCCCAGGCAGATGTTATTTGTTAAGGACTGCAGCCCCAGAGCTTTTTTTTTTTTTTGAGAGGCACTGGCAGTGCCATTAAAAGAGAATAAATGAGGAAGGACAAGCTTTTAAGTGACTATGCAATAACTCCATCTATTTCTTTCACTGTAGGCAAATATATGATGAAATCATTGGAAATCAGAAAAAAACCGATGACACCAGAGCCAGAAACTGATATATGAATCCTCAGCCTGCAGACTAAACAGTCTTGAATGAAGCATGTAAAAGCCCTTAGTTCACCAAGACGCAAGGCACAGCTGTCAGGGCTGTTCTTACCAGAGCCCACTAGCTCTGGTAAAACAAACTTGCCTGCTTTGTTTTCTGCTTTTAAATTTCTAACACAAGCCAGAGCAGAGTGGCACACAAGGAAATTGGAGAGGAGGTTAGCCACAGCTCCAGCCCACACTGGCAGGTTCTTTTTTGGCTTGTCCTTTTGGATAAGCACCCCCAGCAGGAGCCAGGAGAGGTGGGGTCCCCTGCCCTGCACACCCAGGGGCAGGGGGTGGGGTGGTGCACCTTGGGAAGCGAGCTGTGGGTGCTGCAGGTTTACATTCTGGTAAACGTGATACTGCGCCAAGGCCAAGCTTCTCAGCGCTTAGTATCCACCCCACGAAAGACCCTCCTTCCACTGTAGGGCGTTTTGTGGATCCTCCACACATTAAAGACCTGGTTGCTCCTCTTAGTTTTGTCTCTCCACACTTTTCTCCCTGATGTAGTTTGGGAGGCAGGAAGAACAGTGGCTCTGCCTTGAGGCTGACCACTATAGGTGAAGAGTGGATAAGCAGTACGGTTGTCTAACGCTCAGCTGTCGCCCCTTCCATATATGATGTCCCCTGTGTACTGAAACTGAGAGATTTCTCTAAATGTGTGTGAGTCTGAGCTGTAACTGTTGCACACTGATCTCCTTATTTGAATGAACAACCAATTTAAAAAAGATATTCTTTCATGAGTCACTTAAAATGATCTCTTATCCCCACACAGGGCCAATGCCACACTTTGGGTGACAGTTTGGTTGCAAAGTGACCTAAAGCAAGGTCATGTCTGACCAAGGACCCCAGATGGCTGTGCCAGCAGATAAATGAAACTCATGTACACAATGGAACACAAATATGCACAATGAACTAGAGACACAGAGTCGCCATTGGCTCTTGGGGAAGGGAGGTGAATGTCTTCATAAGTGTTGGGTTGTAGGAGCTATGTCTACTGGATAATTTCCAAATTCCAGATATGTAGGCCTCACTTTATGATTTGCTTTAACTCTCTACACTTGGAGTGTTATTGAGTTCATTTCAAGCCGGAGTAAGTTACACCCTACCTTCTTGGCATGGCTAGAATGCTCCACATCTCGATCCAGGAAAGTAGGACCTCAAGAGACAAGAAGATGGAAAGGCAACACGGAGCATGGTCTCAGGACTAAGAGAGGAGGTAACTAAAAAATGTAACGTCAACTTGCTCAGAGAAAAGGGGATTGGGTCACCTGAGTGACTCTCAACTTTTCTGGGCTATGGGCCTCAGAGGCTCCCCAGTGACTGTAATGCACAGTGGGATTAACAGCCAACTTTCATTCATCAGGGGCTCCTGGGCCTCTGTGATTGGGGCCCTGGGTGCAGCAGGAGGAACATATTTAGGTCTAAATATGTTCAGATGCATGAATCTTTGAAGAAATTTTATTTTTTTTTATTATTTTTTTTTTTTCCTGGGTATAACCTGTCCAAAGACTAGCCTGTCTAGAAATCTGGTGCAACGAGACATACAGCGATCTGCATTGGGCAGAGGGCCCCAAGGAGCACAGTGCATCTATTCCACAGGACACAGGCTCCACGGTCTTCACCACTCTTCACAGTTACCTGACAAGGAACTTAGACTTAGCTGGAAGCTGCATGTGGCTGGGCTCTGGTTCTGCTACTTCATGTGGGGACCACTGATTTGTGGGTCTGGGCGTGAGGCACTCTACTTAGCTAGGGAAGGCTCCATGAAGTTCTCAGAGATCTCAGAAACTGACAGGCGGCTCTGCTTAAGAAGGAGTGGAGTACTGCACAGAGCTCTTGCTGGTGAAAAGTGTGCTAAATAAATGACTTTCTGTAGCTCTAAAATTTTGGGGATGACTGTTGTTTGAATATGTCTGTGTACACCTATATCTCTCTTATTTTTTCTTTGAGATAGGTTCTCACTGTGTTAACCAAACTAATTTTGAATTCCTGGGCCCAACTGATCACCTGCCTCAGCCTCATGTGAGGTTGGGGCTTTGGGTACGTGCTACCATGCATGGCTAACTTAATTTTTAAATCATATGAGAATAATAAAAAGCTTCCTGTATTTTTATAATCTCAATGTACTAGAAGTTATTCTGTCTTTCCCTTTCAGTTTTTTTTCTTTCTTTGGCATAGCAGAGCTGATCGTACAAGTAGATTCCCATAGAACACAAAAGTGTAGGCAGAATTTTTAGTGACTTAGGCTACTTGGAATCCAACCTGCAATTTCCCCTTAGCTAAATTCTTTGTTGATTTCCTGCAAGATAGAAATGCAGGAGTGTTTCCTTCCTGCAGAGCATGAATCTAACCACAATGAAATGTCCTGCACTGTCTCCGAGAAGTGTGTCAAACAAAATCAGACACACGAACACACATGCATATATTTACACTCACATATATGCTGTGTACACAACTGATTTAGTGATATCTACGTACATACTTGGATAAAGCGTGAGCTATGGGAAAAATATCAGTGACTTTCTCTGCCACACAGCCTCTGAAAAAGTCACAGACCTTATGAGATAATGTTACTAGCTAGAGGCTTAGGGAACCTTTTAAGTGGCAGGCATATTATGAATTTCAATGAAGTATAATTAGCGCACATTTGCACAGTCATTTTAGTGCGTGGCCATTTTTATGACTATGTAATAAAACCTTGAAATAGCTGCTGCTAAATTGATGATTGTACTTGAAGAGCTTATAGATGGGGCAGTGGAAGGAGGATTTTTAAAAGAATTACACTGAAACCAACTGCAGCAAGGCACCTCTGAATGGTGGACAGAAGAAGAGGGGTGGTTTTTGCCTCCAAGAGAGTGGTGGGAGGAGCTAGGTGGCCCCTGAAGAGCAGAGGCGGACAGCCCCAGGCCAGACTGTTCCTCAGGGCCCTATGCAGAACCAAAGTAGGCCCCAGCTGGCTTTTCTGTACCCTCTGGAAGTTTATCAGTAAAGCAGTTCATCGGCAGACCCTGTTGCCTGTCTTTCCTGGCCATTTACTCCTTTCCTGCTTTCTGGGATGTTCTCATTTTAGTTCCCTTTGCCTTTCTGACTTGCCACTTTCACCAGTAACTCTACATGTGCTGCCCAGGGATTAGAAACTGCATTCCTCAAGTATTTCTGCACACCCGCTGCTGGCAAGATGCAAGGCACCACTATTTAAGGAATTTCGCAGTTGCTATTTCATCTGCAGCCATCGCAACTCTACTGGCACTTGGAGTCAAGGGCAAGGACGATGTTTCCAAGGTTAGCCCAACAGAGTCCCTCTGAGATAATTATGTGGTAGGGCTTTTGATCGATTGTATCGTCTGTCTATCTGTCAATAACACCTGATGAAGAAGAGCAGTATGGTGATGTTTGCTACAAGGATGCGTGTGTGCAGCTGCTCTGTGGATGAGAACAAATGAGAAATATGTCACACGCCTTTCAAAGGATTCCGTTCATCACCATCCTCTCCCCGACCATGGTCATCTCCATCTGCTGAACCCTTCCTTGATGCCAGAAATTGGTCCAGAGCGTTTTGTATGAATTTATTCATTCAATCCTTATGGGTACCTAAAGTGCTGTCATAATTTATTATGGAGACAATGAAGGTTATCTATATTCTGTCTTAGATGTGAGAAGGGTATTTTATACTCCTGTGGGAGTGTGGAAAATCCTGGGCTTTTAAGCTAGAGAAGTTAAGATTTGAATAGCGTCTGCTTTCTCACATCACTCTGGGCAAGGGAGCTACCCCAACTCAGCCTAGGCATGGCCCAGGCAGTGGAGATGGCGCAGGAAGCACTCGGCCTGCAGCGGGCCCTCGGCACAGGCAGCCGTTTTTGTTATTATTTTTCCTTATTTACACTGGGTTTATGACCTAAATAAGCAGAGCTAATGTAAACTTGATGAGAGGTGGGCATTTCTAATGGAGATAAGGATTGGGATGGACATCTGCAAACCGCAATTTAATTTTTTTCCCAGCTAACCATGGTCTTCAGCCAACTGCAGAATTTCTTTTTTCTTCCAGACTCCACATATGGTAAAATAAGACTCTCTTCTCCTGGTCTCAAGGGTCTGTCATGAGAATACACTGTCAGGTGCTCTGGAGTTCTAAGAAGATTCAGTGTATCAGTCTAGACCGAGACTCTCATAACTGACCTTTCAAATGTGTATCTAATCCCTGGGCAGCTTAGTATTTTCTATCTATAAAATGTATACAATAGGATGATTATTTAATGGAGGAAGCTGAGGCTTTTTTTTTGTAGTAGTGGTGTTCAAGATAAAGATCCAACTATGTTGCTCAAATTGTTCTTAAACTCCTGGGCTCAGGTGGTCCTTCTTCCTCAGCCTCCCCAGCACTGATACTATAGGTACCACTATAGGTGGTCCACCTGGTAGGACACAGGAAATGTAGGCAGGGCAAGCCATTGGCAAACTAAATTGTAAGGAGACAGATTCCACATTAAACAGGGCAGGTCCACTTTATAGGGTCTATGAGTAAAGTCCCTGTCCTCACTCTTGTCTCTGACTTGTTTTGAAGAGACTCAGAGAAGCAAAACGTGTAAACAGATGCCCCACTGCTCAAAACTAGTCCTTCAGTGTAATCTGGAAAGGTCAGAAAGGCTTGAAGGCTTAGTGAGCCAAGTACAGACAAAAATTCCGTGGGCTCTCGCCCTTCTGAGTGTGCCCTCAGAACCAGGGAGTGTGTGTGTGTGTGTGTGTGTGTGTGTGTGTGTGTGTGTGTCTGTGATCCATGCTGTGATTTTGACCAGAATTATGGAACTTTGCAAACGGGCTGTCAGGTGTTGTCCAACTAACAGTTCTGGCCAGATCTTGATGGTAAATGCATTTTATGCAGCCACTGCAGGTAGACACAAAGGGTCAGGTAAGCATACAGGTAGAGGAGCACGTTTTGGATGAGAATGTATGTCCTGGAGCTAAACTAGTTCATATTCAACAAATTACATTCTAGTCTCTTTTATAATAGTATCAGCTTGTTGACGTTGGGATCCTTACAGGATTTCCAATAGCTCTCTGATGATATCAATAAAATAATAGACTAATTTGTAAATATGCTGGAATTCAACAATATGACATTTGCTGTACATAAATAAATTAACTTTTGTCTTCCCCTGCAAAATGTCAGAGAATATATAAAAGTACTATGAAACCAGACACCTAGGGAATTTCTCTTTCATGTAACTTTTGCTTTTAAGGGATCAATGTCTATACCTAGAGGAAGACAAAGCAGAAAAAACAACCAACCCAATAATGCTCGCTGAACATTTGTGGCTCTCAGTTCTGAAGCTCGGTTCTCCTTCCTGGAGATCCTGATTTCAGTGGTGTGGGGTGGGCCTGAACTTGCGCATCAGTGTTTCTAAAGCTGCACATGGGCGTGCTCTGCAGTCTCAACTGAGGACCAGTGCTGTGGGTGGCAACTGCCCTTAGTACAAATGCCATTCGCAAAGTTGAGGGGAAACAGTGTCTCACATTGTGAAGGCCCAAAGTTACTGGGAAGAAAGTGTGCCGTGTAGCATGAAGAGATGTTGCTTAACCTTGGAGTTTTCTGGACTGAAATTTCCTTATCAGGAAAATATTATCATTTCAACTGGAAGGTTTCACAGATGTCTTCCAGCTTTGACATTTCTGATTCTAGGCCTGGGATTCTTAACGCTGTTAAAACAAAAGCAAAACAGTAACAACCGCAAAAATCTGCCATGGCCATGGCCTCACCTCTAGACATTTTGATCAGGTCTGGGTTGGCAGTGTGTTGCTACCTTTCTGAGGTCTCCATAGGTGATGAAAATGTGTACCCAGAACTGAGTGTCATTGATTTATTCCTTCTCAAAAAAAAAATCTTTAAGGCAAAAGCTGAAATTTGCACATGTGTGTGTGTGTGTGTGTGTGTGTGTGTGTGTGTGTACATAAATGTGCTTGGGGGCGCAATGCCTAGCTGAGAGAGTGGGGGGAATTCACACTTTGTCTTGGATTAATTCAGAAACATGGAAGAAATGCAAACACATATGTCCATGTTGTCTTAATTAGTCCCGGCTGGTGGTTCTATACACATAGTCAAGAAGTGATGCCAAGCGTCTGGGATTCCAGCCCATTTCAATCCCCCATAGGTTTTACAGAAAGGAAAACAACAGGTAAGAAAGCCCGGAAGAATAATACCCAACACACACAAACTGGAGAAAATTAATCTGTCTTACCTAGCACTTTACAGGGATGATATCACTTAATCCTCAAAAGAGTGAATTAATTTTCTCTGTTTCAGAGATAGACACTTAGGAGAAATTAAATGCCTTGACCAAGATGACCCAGTTAGGAGTGGTGGCCCCAACACTCCGACCCAAACTTTGCCCTCCTTTCTTCACTCTATTCCACGTGCTCACTCTCACTGTAGCCAGGAGTAGATGGGTGTCGAGGGGGGAATGTATTCTTTTTTGGATGGATAAAATGGGGCTCAAAGGGGGATGCTCCCCTCTACATCCCATGAAGGCTCAGAGCTAAGACTGTTTGTTGCCTTAATGATGACACAGTTAACATCGCTAAGAGGAGGACAGGAAGGCACAGGCAAGGGTGACACACCAGCAGGCCACGAGCTACAAGGGGACAAAGCATGCTGTGCAAAGCGAAGAGAAGAGATACAAGGGAAGGGGACAGGCCGAGGCACCCTAGGTTCTGGTTGTGATGATTGCTGGTGTTTTGTCTTTGTTCTAACAGTGTGAACAACCCAGGGTCTGGAATCAGAGACTATCAAGGCTGGAAGGAATCTTAGAAACCTTCCAGTTGAAATCATAGCCTTTTAGATCTTTCAATTTCTTATTGTTTTTTTTTTCTCTCCTTAAAATAAAAAAAAATGAAAGAAAAAAAGATAACATTTTCCATTTGATGAGAAAATTTTGGTCCAGTCAAGACAGTTACTTTAAGACAGTTAGTATTAACCTTAGCTTGCTTATTCTGGACCCTCTTCCTGTAAGTTGGTGATAGTATCACCAAGAGGACAGTCTTCAAATAGCCAGACAGAAAGAGCGAAAGGCCAAGAGATGAAGATCCTGTTGCACAGAGTGATCCAGACTCAAAATCGACTTAAGCTTTCAGATTCCCGAGCAGTGACTTCAGCACTGTCAGTTGACACAGTGGTGGTTTAGAAATGTGCTGGGGTGTCACCTGGAGACTGAGGACCATGTGGGTTGTTGGGCTTCATGCTGGTGATTCTGACTCTGGGGACTGGGGTAGCAGGGAGCATATATTCTGACAGCTCTCCTTGCTGGCCTGGGGACCGCACCCCAGGAACTACTCACTAGTGCCAGGGATACTTGAAGTGTGGGGCGGCCCTGCGGTCTCTCCAGGTCTTCACTTCCTCTAGAGTCCACTTGTACTAAGCTTAAAGAAATTCTATAGGAAAAATGTCACCATCTGGGCCAGGTCTAATTCTTTGTTCCATTCTTCAGAAACTGCTCAAGGAGCTCATTGCCCCTGTTCTCATATATCCATGGGATGGTGTCTTAAGTTTAGGCTGATTTACATAGAAATAAAAGAGCTGAGGAAATTTCCAGGGAGCTAGACATAAAAACAGTTCATGGGGGCAAAACAAGCTTAGAAAACATACGAAAAAGCAAAATTAAGTTTGTAATGCAGTTTACATTCGGCACATGAGTGCAAAGCGTATGCCAAGTGTCATAACCTAGTTTAGGCTACGTTTGCCCTTTAAGACATACATTAAAATTTCAGCACAAGCCATATGGAGAGATTCACAAAATTATGTACTGAAAAGGAGGCAGGCAGTGTACTGTACTCCCACGTGGCCATTATGCTCACCACTTAGAGGGCTTACATGGAAACAAGATCACCAATTTGCGAGAGACATATTTCATGCTGCACAATTCCAACTCCTGAATAAAAGTAAATTAGCCTATTGAGGCAGTCTCATAAAAATCATCTTAAAGCTACAAAACAATTCTGAGGTTTTATTCATAATAATACTTAAGAGTTTCCCATAAGAAAAATTTGAAGACTTCAAATTAAAACATAATGAATAGGTCTAAGCTTCTCCACTACACACTTGAAGAGGAAGACTCAGTAGAATGATGTGAAGGGCTGATTACATCCCTTCCTTCAACAGTTCTTCCTGCTTGCAGCCCCCTTCTGCTTCAAAGAGACCCTCTGTGCAAGAATGGCACAAGGAGATACAGTGAGGATCAAGTTGTTTATAGTGATCATCTGTTCAGATACGTTAGATAGCATATAATAAGCATAGTGAATGGGGGCATTTTGATAATAAGTAGATTGCCCACTTTATGTCTGATATCTTTTTTTTTGTCTTTTTGAGACAGTTTTACCATGCAGTTCAGACTGGCCTTGAACTCACTTTATAGCTCAGGCTGGCTGGCATCAAACTCACAGCAATCCTCCTGCCCTGTCTCTCAGTGCTGGAGTTCCTGGCACGCACCACCATGCCTGGCCCTGATATTTTTGACCTGGTGCTAATTTGTTTGAATAGCTGGAGGTCTGAGGGAGAAGTTAAGAAGATTCACAGAAGACCTAAATTCTTTGTCTAGTTAATACAGCTTAGCTTGGAAGCCGCAAGGGGACTGAGCTTTAGAATCAGACAAGTTTAATTTGGATTTTATCTTTGCCACGCATATGTGCTGCCATTTGAGAACAAGGACAGACACTGCCTGCCTCAATCTAAAGATGTGAAGATTCGGTCTGGTGAATACACACGATGACATCCTGCGTATTGTGTCTCATGTGGGACAAGTGCTTAAAGAAAGTCAGTTCTTTTTACTTTTCTGATTCTGTTGTGCTTTGTATAGATTTTGTCAGAAGCTTGTTTGCTGACAGGATGATAGCATTTTCTTTCACCTTGCACACATTTCCTCTTCCTTAGCATAGATTTCAGTCAAGCATGCTGTGACACTGGTGGTCACGTATTCTCACTTTCCTTAAATGCAGCATCAATCCACTGTACAAGTATTTTTTCCCATCCTACTAATAGCAGTGGGTAATTTTTGGTAGCCCAAGGTTCTGTAATATTTCCATAGTTGAAAGGATTCATTGTCATAAAGTACTTAATGTCAGAGTTTATGAACAGAGATAGAAACAAGAAGCATACAGAATGTGGCTTTTCCAGTCTTGTCATAGATTCTGGGCTACAGTTTGTTAGATGATATATGAGTGGGGCCTAATGTGGAAAGGCTACTGCCCATCTCTTGGAAGGCTTCATTGCCCCACAAGCCCCCAAGACTTAAGTAGGCAGGCTCTCCAGCACTCTTTGAGGGCCATTTTTTGGGAGCTCCAAGACCCTTCTCTTTAGAAGCAGGCTGTGTCTGTGGGCATAGAGCTCTCCCTGGGAGCAGAAGGATCCTCTTGGTTGACTAGAGGAAACCCAAGGAGTGATGTGGAGGTCCATCACGGACCTGTTGGACAATTATGTCCTCAGCAAGGTGTCACAATGAGCTTGGCCTAGTGATTATTGTGGAAATCTTATGTACATGAAAATTTACATTATTTTATGTGTTGAGAAAGTCCCATACATTAGAAATGATGGGATACAGGAAGGATGGGAAAGGAAGGGGACACCAGTTACCTGCCCAGGCTGCTCACAGGCTGTCTGATACCTGGCCTGCTGGCACAATTCCTTGACTCGCTCATACTTTGGCAAGTGATTGGACTGTTGAATATTCTTGTTGGCTTCTTCTTTCTTTCGTAGAAATTTGCTTTGAGAAAAAGAGAAAAGCTCTTACATGAGAAGTGAAATGAGTTACCTTCCCCGAGTGCTGCTTATTTTCTTTTTCTTCCCTTTTCTTTTTCTTCTCCACATTCTTTAAGTAGAAAGATGTGGATGTTAAGAGTCTGTCCATAGGAGTTCAATATTTGTTAAATTCTCTTTGAAAATTACAAGTAGGTTCAATGAAGTTTGTATGATCGGATAAGAAGAATCATCCCCTCCAACCAAAGCACAAATTTAAAAAACTTTGGGCATGGATTTTATTTCTATGTGTTCAAAGTTTTTTTCCTTGAAAACAATTAGTTTTTCTTTCTCCCAATTTATATACAGAAGAAAAACAAGGCAATGAGAATTACAAATCAAGAGGGAAAACCCAGAAGTAACTACAGAAACAAGGACAATGGCATAAATTTATGTACTTAAGATTATGAAAGGCCCATAAGAAAAAGAAGCAGAGAGTTGGGTGCCAGTACCAGCTGAGTGTGAGGGGCTACTCAGAGAAGGAGGTGGAAGGCTGATCTGATTAGGGACCGAGGCTGGGGACTGCAACAGGAAATCTGAACCCATGTAAAGGCTCCAGGCTCATCTCATAAATGAGCAGTAATCACTCTGCTGGTCAGTAGAGAATGAATAACCCGCCATTTAATCTTACAACTAGGCTTACAAAATCTGCAGTGCTTAGTAAACCAAAATAAGAAGGGAAAAAATACCCAGCAGGGAGAGCTGCCCACTAGGCCTAGTTCCCAGAAGCACCCCAGGAACCAGTAATTACCCTCTTTCTACCAGGAATGTATCTCGCCAAATTCTGGCCTTCTTATTTGTTCGAAACCTGAAAGGAAAACAGTAATATTTACTGTTGGCATCTGGATGTTTTTGCAAATGGATCTGTGCTAACAGTTTATTTAAAGAGCACCTCTCCCTTCCCATATCCCATGACCGGATCCCCGTCAGTGTGTCATTCACACGCTCAGAGAAGGCTCAGCTTGAGGTAACGCTCAGCGGCGAAGCATCTTTCCCTTCACCCCTTCCAGCTGCCCGCTGGCACTGGGCACCCGCTCAATGTGCTTGGGACTGGCTGGGAGAAGGAACATTGACGCACCTGTTCCCTGGCTTTTCCAGGTCCAGAAGTTTGAGGACAGACTTGCCATCCACATCAGGAGGTGTGTCAAGCCCAGCAATATCCAGGATTGTAGGGGCCAGGTCAATGTTAAGAACAATCTGTGGGATTCTGCAAAGAGACAGATGGTTACGACTTGGACCCAAAGCCAGGGGAGGGTGCCATTTAGGGCTGCTCTCTCTACCGCAGTGAACTCTTGGCTTTCGCCTCATCCTGCCCTCTGGTCTTCTAGAGATGAGCGGCAGCATCTGGCCAGGGTGACGAGCTGAGGGGTCAGCCGCAGTGGAGACCGACTGTTGAGTCGGGCTGGCGAGGTGCCCTATCCTTCTTGTGTTGCGGCCGTACTGCCAAACCGGATGTGGTCTGGAACCCGGCTTCCGGGGGATCTGCCCTTTCTTCTAACAGCTAGTAGTCCATACCTTCTTTGTGGAACTAGTGCTTGAGCATCAGTGTTCTAGAAAACTTTAAAACAATTTTTGGAGTTGAACCTGAGCAATACTATCAAGTGTTTGGTGGCTTGATGTTAGGAACATAGTTATAGAGATGCTTTCCCAGTCAGTTTCAAATATTTTAAGAGACATAACACACTTAAAATAAACCCTTCCCCTTCTTCTCAGCCCAGGATGGAGCATCAGGGTGCGGCAGCAGGTTAAGCGTAGACCTGGGAGTGTGCACCCCATGCAGCGGGTCCAGCATCAGGGATGGCAACTACAGCACCTGTGCGGCTTCTGCATTGTTATATCACAGTCCAGGCTAGCAGCTGGTTAGAATTCTCCTGCTGCTGTTCTCTTTCACCCTTTCCATGATTCTTGTGTACGTGATCTCATTTTATACAGAACATTTTGGTACTGTTGGCCTGGCACAGGGTACACTCTTTATGATAGGAGAACAAAGATGAGAATGGAAGTAGTGGCCAGCCTGCAGCGCCAGCAGCAGGACTCCAGGGCCTTAGGTCGCTTTTATGTTTATTTATTTATTTATTTTTGTCGGAACCAGGGATTGAACTCAGGCCCTTGCACTTGCCTGGGAAGTGCTTATTCTACTGAGCCATCTCCTTGGCCCCTTTATTTTTTAAAGAATACAAAATAGTGATAGAAAAAAAAATCCTTAGAAACGATACAAGATTTCACTAAAGAAAGTAATAGGAATTGAACAATTGTACTACATAATGCTATCTTCAAATTATTTTAAAAGAAAATCACACATTTTATAGTTTTCTCTTAAAGATAATGTTTTAGTAACTATTTTTAAAAACTAAATACTAAGATGATTGCATTATTTCATTTTTTTATAGGGACTGACTTGTTTTTTGTACTCAGGATAGGGTGTAAGGGTGTACAGGATTCACTGTGTAGACTGGACTCGTTGTGATCTGCCTGTTTACAGCCTCCCAAGAGCTGGGACAGGCCACCATGCCCAGTCTCAATCACCAGTCTCAGTGTGCCCTGGGGGAGTGGTTGGCACCGAAAGCCTAGGGATCAAACTCCTGGCCCCTGTGTTTGCCTAAGCAGGTGCTTTAATCTGCTGAGCTATTTGGCTGGCCTTATATAGGGACTGACTGACTGATTGATTGACTAGCACTGGAAATTGAACCCAAGGCTTTTGTACTGAGCTATATAACCTTACACCCACCTTTTATTTATTTTTTTAAAATTCTGAGCCAATTTAAATGGCTAAATTGTCCAAAGGGCTGGGGAGATGGCTCAGTGGAATAAGCGTTTCCTTGGCAAGTGCAAGGGCCTGAGTTCAACCCCCTATTCTGCCAATAAATAAATAAATAATAAATAGATAAATTGTCCAGGTTGGGTTCAACTTTTTTATTCTCCTACTTCAACCTCCTAAGATTGAGATTACAGGTACATATTATGTATCACCCATGCCTAAGCAAAGATCTTGTTCAAAAGTTACGGTATTTCTTTGATTCAGAGATAGTGGGGATAATGACCACACTCTGTCTTTGTCCACAGGTCAAAAAGACATGGATTCTGGTTGATCTGAGGGAATTGAAATTAGGCATTCATACAGTTATCATTATTATTTTTAATTTTATGTATTTGGTACAGGGTCCCACTGTGCAGCTCGGACTCATAGTGATACTTCTGTTTTCAGCCTCCCCAGGGCTGGGATTTCAGGTATGTGCCACCACACCTAGACTTGGTGGCTAGCTCAGTGTGCCCAGAGAGGGGGCTGGCATGGCACACGGTGCCAGGGATTGAACCCCGGTGCCTGTACTTGCCTAAGCAGGCACTTAGTACACTGAACTGTCTTGCTGGCCCTCAGATACTTATTTCCTCTTCCTGTTTAAAGCAAACGTTAGTTAATTTAACATGTGGGGGGGAAGGATTTTAGCCTCTAAATTGCCAACCTACACACACTTTCTAGTTTTGCATGAAAGGAAACCAGACCCTAAGATTAGCTATTGGATTACTTTAGACCCACAGGAACTGCAGCAGCAGAATGATGGAAACAAGATGTACATACATGGATCCTGGTTCCACGCTTGGACCACGGATAAAGAAAGGCACACGAATATCAAAATCATACGGCATGGATTTCCCTTTGACCAGTCCAAACTGCCCGATGTGGTAGCCGTGGTCTGCGGTGTAAATGATGTACGTGTTGTCCAGCTCACCTGTCTCCACAAGCATGTTGTACAGCTGAAAAACAGCATAGCATGACAACTGGGTACTTGAAATAACACCCTAGTGTTACCACAGTTTTCCCCGCATCATTTTTCTTTTATTATTTCTAAAAGCCAAGAATTACTTTAATAAGGCCCCCAAACACAATTTCTAGTTATTTACAGTCCTGGAGGGAAGACATCTTATGACATAGACAAAACACAGCTTTTTTGAATGTGGCATATTTTATGTTGAGGTTGTGTTTGCTTGGTAAAACAACAAGCCACACAATAACAAGCCACAAAACAACTTCTATCATTAAATTTCATAAGTTTCACTTTGACAATCCGTTGTTAAAACAACATTTAATTTCATCACTTGTATATACAACTATAAAGGGTCAAAGATAGGCTGCCTCTAACACTGATTCAGGTAGATCAGCTTGTCTTATTTGGTTTATATGCTAGATTTTTTTTGAGACAGGGTCTTCTTATGTAGTCTAGACAGGCCTTGAGCTCACAATGTAGCCTAGGCTGGCCTCAAACTCATGGTGATCCTCCTGCCTCAGTCTCCAAAGTGCTGGCTATGCTAGATTTTTAAATTCATAAAATTTTGTGAAATCCATCGTAAGTAAAAAACTTGTTCTAGAAGAAATTATTTCAAACAAACAGAACTGTACAAACAATAAATAAAGGAAAAAAATTCAGGAAATTTCAAATAAAGAAGTTTTTGTTTCTGGCTTCTTCTTCTTAAAAAGCCAGAAATAGAGATTGGGTGTGGTTGCATGCATCTGTATCCCAGCTCTTGGGATAAACAGGCCTCTATCACTATGAGTCTGATCTAGTAGTGAGACCCTGCAATCTCTAAAATAAAAAGACTTACATTTGGGGCCAAGGAGATGGCTCAGTGGAAAAAAAGTGCTTCTGGCAAGCTCAAGGGCCCGAGTTCAATCCCCAGTTCCACAAAAAAAAAAAAAAAAAAAAAAAAAAAAAAAAAAAAAAAAAAAAAAAAAAAAAAAAAAAAAAAAAAAAAAAAAAAAAAAAAAAAAAAAAAAAAAAAAAAAAAAAAAAAAAAAAAAAAAAAAAAAAAAAAAAAAAAAAAAAAAAGCCGGGAATACTGATGGCACTTGACTCACATTTCTACATGGCAAAAATTAGCATAAGCTGAGTAGCTGTTGCTTGCTTACACAGGACAATTAATAAGTTCTTCACAATCTTCACTATCTCTACTGCTTCAGTCATTTACATTATTTAATTGATTTCTGAAGGTACTTAAGGGTACAACCCCTAATTTATAAAGTTTTTAGTTTTCTTTTTCCTCCATCACTAACTCCTCAGGAACCAAACCTGGAGAAATGGAATGGGGGTCTGGTCATGAACACATGCAACATAATGTTGGACTGCAATGAACAACCAAGATCGACAAGCATGCCAATGCAGGGAAGTCAGAAGACAGAGCCTATCGCTGGGACAGGCCGTGGGCTCACCCTTTCCACGGAATCATCCACTGACATCAAAGTCTGGAGCCTCTTGCGTTGCAGGACATTTGTAAACTCCATGTGGATGGGCAGCATTGGCCCTGTGTACTGCATAATCCAGTGCTTATCCATATTTGGGGCGTAGTTATAACTAGGAGTTCTGAAAATACCCAGAAAGAAGTCTTACTATGTATGCATTTGTTTTATTTAATAATTTAGAGAGGTAAAGAAAAATTTATGAAATAGTCACTTAAAGATAATTTAGATGCTTATAAAGTAGTCTTCTCTCCCAAGCATCTCCTGTTGTGTTTACAAGAAGTCCTCACCCCTCAGATCTCAGTGTCCTTCCATGGGGCACCAGGACTGGCTGTTGAGCATGTGCTGAGCACAAGTTCATTTAGGCCCAATGAGTAAAAATGTAAGAAACACATCAGGATGGTGTTGCAAGTCTACAGATAAAACTCAGTAATACAGAGGAGAATGTTCTCAAGGTGATTTTAACATAAAAATTTTACTGCTAATTAAGCTATTAAATACAGTCACAGATATGTGGCATGATGATCAATTAATAATCTCAACACTTTTTTCTCTCTGGAATTTCTGAATGCACTTTATAGATTATGTATATATAGATATATCTATAAGGTTTTTTCCTGCATGCCTAATCCTGTACTTTAAGCCGCTAATTTAAGTACATTTACTGAAATTAGAGCCAAGACTACTTCTGCAATATACATGCTTCCCTCAAATTTATTCACTCCATAGAGAACACAGTACATATAAGGGCATGATTTTCTAAACCATGAGGATGTACATCCTAGTGTTCTACAATAGTGAGTTCAAGCCCACACTTAATCTACTGCAATTGGTGTCAGACACATTCCACGGAGACTCACAGAGGATGCCACTTCTTTGTAAGTCGTGCCCAGCTGCTTTAACCATTAGATGCTATCACATTTCCCAAAGGGCAGACCTGTGCTAGAGCAGATCTTACACTGAGAATTATTTGTTTATACTTGGATTCTCCACTAGACAATAATCTGCTCAAACCTTCCCTTGAAACATTATTAAATACATAGATATTGTGTTTACCATTTGTGCAGTACTGTGCCAAGTAACTATATATGCAAACTCATTCAACTATCTTGGCTGTTCTGGGAAGTCAGTTTATTATTTCCATTGTATAGATGAGAAAACCAAGTTTTGCTAAAGTTAAGAGACTGCTCCAAATTAACAGCATTAATAGGTGGTAGAGTCAAGACTGGATTCTGACACTCATTTTCTTAAAACAAAATGACCAAAAAGTGAAATCAAGCACGCTTCCTACACCTGAGATTGCTGTAGCTCTAGCTTCACCTATAGCCTGTCCGACAGAATAAACCACAGCCTGCACTGATTGAGAAATGTGACACCCATTTCTATTACAGGGAATCCCACCAGAGAAGGAAGGCTTGTAGACAAGAACAACTGAACAGGACCCCTGACCACCTTTCATGTCATAAAACTAGAGAAATGACAGTTACTGTGGATTTGGTGATTTAAAGGACTTCACCAAAACCCCTATTGAATCTGTGGGGTGAGAGTAGCCTGTGAGGAAAAAACTAGGTTTCTGACTCGCAAATGTTGTACCCTGAGATATTCCCGCATTCACTGAGCTGTAAAAATGCTGCCAGTTACTACACATTTTCCTAGGCTGGTTACAGAACCTCTCTTTTATGATAAAAGCACTGGCCCAGTACCACTGGCCTCCTTGCCACATGAAGTTATCCTGATGTCAGTATGAATGTCGGTTACCTAGCAGACCTGAAGCAGCACACACACCACTGAAGCTTCAGAAGACCTCATCCCTAAAAGTGAATACGCTATACCCAGAAGTGTAAGTTGCTACCAGTGTAAAGAGACAGTGTTACAGAGTAGAAGAGAGGCTGAGGCTTGGCTTGCTCTCCCATAAATGGGATTCACAGCACCACTTTTGTACTGATGCATAGCCTTTAAACCTGTCTAGAACAGGCCAGCATGCTGGCGCACACCTGTAGTCCCAGTGCTTGAGAGGCTGAGGCAGGAGGATTGCCTTAGTTCAAGGCCAGCCTGGGCTACATGGTGAGTTCAGCACAAGCCTGAACTACATAGTGAGACCCTGTCTCAAAAAAAAAAAAAAGTCTGGAACAGAGGACCACAAGTTTGCTCCACTGACCAATAAACAACTACATTTCACATCACTATCTGGGCCAAGAAAAAGAAGACAGTATTAAAACACAAACTCTTTTAAGAGGCACCTGCCATTTTTTTTTCAAAGAGAAGCTTGAAATATGAACTTCTTTTTTTCCAGCTTAATAAATGATTCATGAACCAAACGGTTGTCTTTTTGGCCCCACATCTCCAAGGGAGCTGCCCTCGCAAGGGAGGCAGGGAGGGACTGCAGCGGAGATTCCCATTCTTCATGCAGCATGTCGTGTTACAAACAGGATTAGATTCAGAGGTTGAGAGGAGGAAAGAGGGACTTCTAAATCCCCTCGCAAAAGGGCTTTTTTCACCCATGGGGGTCATTTGAGGTCAGAGAAACACAGCAAGCTGGCCGTGAAAGGTCCCCTAGCCATTTACTGATACGTGTCCTGCACATAGAACAGAGCTCTGAAAGACTGTGCAGGATTTCTTTATTATAAACATCCTCCTCTTACTGCCTTTGATGTTGGGTCAGCTTAAATTAAAAATACAGCAAGTGGACTTTTTTTAAACCACAGAACCTCAATGCAAATAAAAATTACAACAGGGATCCAACAGGAGGCTCACGGTAGGCAAACTGCATCTTCCAGCAGCTACCTTGATGCTGGTGAGGCCCTGCCTCACTCGGAGGAACTGGGGAGGTTGCAGTAAATTACGGGCCTCACGTTGGACTCCCAGACTCAGAGAATGACACATGCTAAATCTGGCTTATATTAAAAAAGGCCAGCTCAGGGTCTGTTGTCAAAGTTCCCCTCCCACCTCCCCCACCAAATTTCTGAATATGGGAGATGACATCGCAGGTGGATCCCAGCAGGGCACTGGGAGGGGGGGATGTGCATTTGCCTCTTAGAGGAAGACAGACTGCCACTGCCTCCCCAGGACAGCAGCTGTTCAGGACCTGCAGGTGGAAGGTGGAGAGTTCCTGGGATTGACAATGTTGTTGAAAAGTGATCTTTTGCCAAAGCCCTGTGGTTGCCTCCTGCTGAGGTCTGCCACATTCCATGAAGATGCAGCCTTCTGTCCGTGGTAATAATTAAGGCTTGCTCCCCTAACTGAGGATTGACTTAACATTATTCAAACGGGGCCTGGACCTGTCAGCTGGAACACAGGCCACTGAAGATGCTGGCAACAGTTTAACATTAAAGTGGAAAATGACACACTCTGTTTTCCTGCAATGCTTTGGAATCAGAGTCCAATTTTCATGCCAATCCCGCTACTTATTAGTTAGTGATTCTGGCTAAGATTTTCTTCTTGGTGTAAGGCTTAGTCTCCCCATCTCTATAATGAGAAGGATGAGTCTGAAGAATTCTTGTGAGGGTGAAGGGGGATGTCTGTGATTCCAGAGAGCAGGTCACGTGTCTCCATCATCCATTCCCTTCACAGGTAGGCAGGAGAGAGTCCACAGCTCCCGAGTTTGCAGGTGCAAAGGCAAAGGCCTAGATGTGTCAGATCTCAGCTGTGCTTCCTTTATGTCACACTGTCAGAACCCCAGTCATGGAAAGAACCGATGTATACACTTCGTCTACCAAGAGCCTCTCTCCCTAGTTAACATATTAGTGCACCAGGTGTGGTGATACCCTTGGGAGACTAGGGCAAGAGAATTACATGTTCAAGGCCAGCCTGGGCTACACAGAGACCCTGAGAATGAATAAAACACTGACTGCTGCTTCCTACTCACTCACTGCTGACTGTGGTCTTTTGTTGGGAATAGGAAACAAAATCTTCGTGTGTGTGTGTGAATAAAACTTTATTTACAAAAACAAGCAGCAAGCTAGATTTGGCTGGAGATTAGCTTGCTTACCCCTGCGTTAGCCACATGGCAGGCACCATCTGCACTCTTGTGCTGCACTCAGCAGTAATACTTGTGACGTAGACCCTTTTATCATCCTTATTTCACAAGTGGAAATTCAAGGGTAGAGCAGACCGAGCCACCTGTAGAGGATCATTCTGAGGCAGAATTCAGATCCAGGACAGTTTGGTCCATTCTAAGGAGTTGAATATTGAGATAATAGGACCCCTGCTTATCTCTGTGAACACAAGAAATGACTTTGCAGGTATGTGATATTAGTATTTGTAGTACTAAGAATGGCAGGGATAGAGAAAAAAAGGAAACATTCTGCAGAAGACTAAAATCTCTCCCACAGTGAGGGGAATCTTCCTCCTCGGTGTGCTTTCTGGGCATTCACCTGGTGGAGGAGTGGACCCCATGATTATGAGAGCCCACTGCACAGAGCAGATGGAAGCCCTCCACGCCTCAGTGCAGCTCTGCCCTGTCTTCTGTCTGGTGAGCCACAGTGAATCATGCGACTTTCTGCTCACTGGGTTCTAGAATGTGCCCCTTCTCTGAGAAAAGCCTCAAAATGCCTCCCACATAGCTCCAGATAGAGTTTACTTCAAGGTTTACAGACCAGTGACAGTCACAGTGGTGACAGCGTAAGAAGGACAAACTATAGTCCCAGTGAGGATTTCTTTATTTGATCCTTCAGAGGAGCCCATCTCATCAGACTCAGTCAGGGACGCCTGGCAGAGACAGAGGGGAGCTGGGCAGGGAGCAACCAGAGCCAAAGTTGTGAAGACCCTGGGTTACCTCGGGGCTGGGTCACTTCTCAAGGTGTGACCTGGGATGCGGGACCCAGCCTGCACCAAGCCGCTTCCTGTTTTATCTGCCAGTGTTTAACATGAGGGCCAAAGCAGTTGAGTCTAAGGGGAGTTTTAGAAGATTGAACAATGGCTTTTGGGCTATTATACCACCTCCTGGTGCACGTTAAGTATGCATCAGTGAAGAAGCAGCGAGTTTTTGATTTGGGGACTGTCACCCCATACCTCTGGAACAAAATCTTTTTAGTGACTTGTTTTGGGGTACCAGGAATCGAACTCAGGACTTATGCTTGCCAGAAAGGTGCTGCACTACAGAGTTATACCCTCAGCTGGAACAAAATCTGATCCTGGTCCAAGCCAAGTGGATGGATCAGTGAAAAAATATGTAATACTGGCTGGTGTTAAAATAGAGAGGACTTTTTCTTTTCTTTTTTTTTTTTTTTTTGCGGAACTGGGGATTGAACTCAGGCCCTTGCACTTGCCAGGGAAGTGCTTATTCTACTGAGCCACCTCCTTGGCCCCTCTGCTGCTTTTTTTTAAAAAAAATAAAATAAAATCTGACAAGTGTGGCATTATACTCCTATAACCTCAGCTACTTGGGAGGCTGAGGCAGAAGAGTTGCACATTCTAGATTAGCTTGGGCAGTTTAGTGACATTCTGTCTCAAAATAAAAAAGAAAAAGGGGTGGGAATGGGGATGCTGTTCAGTGGTTTGGTGCCTCTGAAGTCCTGCCTCAGGATGGAAAAACATTTTCTGACCTGCTAACCTGTCTGTTATCTGCTGCCTTTCTTTGGGTTGTTGCTGGTTTGGTCTATGATGCAACACCCTGGATCACACATACCCGACCCACGCATTTTAAGTTCAACCGTCATCATGATGTCACTTCTTTTGGTAGGGCGTGATTTTCCTTTTGGCATTGCTTATTGACAAAAAGTATGTATAAGAATTCTGAAAAAGATATCCATATCGTCACCTTTCTTTCTGATGGATGTTTAGGAGACTAACTAGCAAAGAATGGTCTCAAGAGATGTGTGCATTATATAGTAAACCCATTTTTAAGGAGTTGAAAAAACCTAGCAGCTCATTTTTACTGCTCCTGGCCTTTGCTGTCATTCCCATGAAAATTAACATGTGTGTGTGCTTTGTGTCAGAACATCATTTCTTTTGTTACTTAGTCCCCAACAACAGCCACAACCCTACTGATTGAAGCCTTCAAGGACACTGTTAGCAGCATTCTTATGCCCTGAGAAGGGAAGCAGGTCTCAATTCGCAGAACAAGCTAGGGTACAGATCTAAGACACACTCAAAGCACTCAGTTGGGAAGTCTGTACTGAATTTCCCAAGTCACATTGTCTTTATTTTCACTAAAATTGAATGTATTTAATTGATTTTATGGAGCTCTTTCTTACCTGATTGCAAATGTTTTAGGTAGGTAACATCGGAATGCACACAGACCACATCATCTTAATTGTAGATATATAATAAACATTGTTTAAAGAGGTTGCTGAGCCACCAATTAGAGCCGAGCAAACCCCAGGCCCAGCTCTGATGCTCCCCGTGCAGAGATGTGAGCTGAGGAAGTGGGGGAGTCGGGGGGTGACCTGGGTCTGGGCTTGGGAGTTCAGTGACATTCTGCTTCGAAATAAAATGCCAGCATTGGTCCTAACTGTTCACAGGACTTGGACAAAGACACCGGGCTTTCATTAAAAGTGAAAAGATTTTCAACTTTCATTTTTAAATGTAAAAAATATTATGGAATTAGAGTATTTCCCGATGCCCCTTATGTTTGTGAAACTTCATGTTTAAATATTTTGAAACAATCTTAAAATATGTTTTAATGCCAGCTCACTGGTAATTCTTAAGTGTAGGCAGGAATGACCTATTCTGCTGAGATTTGAGGTCTCACTTGAACCTCTATGTCTGCTTCAAGTATGATTAGCAACAACTGTTGAAATGGGGACCTCTCCCAAGTTGTTAGGGATATAAAGGGAGGTGAAAAATGTACTTTCTAACTTCTCTGGGATGTGTCCTATGATATCCCTGAGGAGAAAGGATGAGTAGATGAGAGTATGCACTCTTTTTTTTAATGCATTTGGTACAGGGTCTACAGGAACTATAGGGTCTCACAGCATAGGTCAGACTCATAGTGATTCTCCTGTTTTCGGCCTCCCAAGAGCTGGGGTTACAGTTGTGCAACAGCACACCCAGTCTCAATCACTGTCTCAGTGTACCCTGGGGTCGGGGCTGGCACAGCACGCCAGGGATCAAACCCTAGCAGTTATGCTTTGCCTAAGCAGGCACATCAGTTTGCTGAGCTACCTGGCCGGCCTGAGTATGCACTCTTAATGCTACTGGAAAAAGAACTCGCTGAGAAGTCTGGTAGGGTCTTGGCCACAGTAAAGAGCTTTATGGTAAGGATCACTGTAAGTTTCCCTTTTTTTCTTCTTTTTTTTTTTTAAAGTGCTTGGAATCAAACCCAGGGCCTTGGGCATGCTAGGCAAACACTCTACCACTAAGCCCCATTCCCTGTTCCCGCTGTGTGTGCTTTAAGGGCAAAAGCATGCTTAGTTGGTGGGTATAATCTCTGCCTCAGTCTGGAGAGCCAACATGCCACACACTGAACTGGCTTCCTGCCTTCGTTGGGAACAGCGGACTCCATGGAAACATGACACACTCACTCCAGGCTGCAAGGGTCAGCTAGCTAAAACCCAAGGCTGGAAGAAAGGGATCACATGAAGCTTGGCCACGAGGAAGAAGACCTACAGTAAAAGCACACACTATTAGTGTCTCTGTGCAGAATGGGCTACAGCTCCTTGTTGTTTTCCCAAGGTCTGCCAAGTATTTCTGCACAGTACTTAACTTCTTGCATCCACTGCTGCGATGTGCTGCTCATGTTCTAGCCAAGGAGGCCGGCCATTCAGGAGCCCCACACGCCACAATCAGCAGCTTGTCTTCAATTTGTCTCACTGCTTTTGTCTGTGGACTGAACTCTGAACCTGCACACTCATGAGCAGCCACACAAGAGGCAGACTCCCTCCCTCCAGCCCTTCCTCTGCGGCAGCCAGAGTGACCTCCACAACAGAGGCCAGGAGTTCGAGGCTCCAGAGCCCAGTGGCTCTATACAGGCAAGGTTCACAAGGTCACCTGCCAACCACACGAATGCTGATTTGCTGTGAGAAAGAGCGTTCACCCACCATGTATGCGGGCACCTGGAACAGACAGCACAGCCTAGACGGCTAGTTTTCCTGTCTGTTTATTTTAAACGGCCAGGCATGGAAGCTCACCATGCTGCAGTCTTAGCTTGTCAAGAGATCTGCCATGCCACAGTGGACAAGCAGCCACTTGCCAGTTCCCTAGCTGCTTCCCTAAACCTTAACTTGAATCACACAGAACTGTACTTTTGTAGGTCAGCAAAGGTAATAAACAGCTACGCAGCATTCATCTTAATAGAAAAGATGGACCAGGTTAGTATTTATGGGGTAACTGCCATGTCCTAGGCCTTACACAAAGATTGTACTTTTGTTGTCCCTAAAGCATTGTTCTTAACATTACATCAGCATGCTGGTATGATCCCCATTTTATAGATAAGACCACAGAAGTTCTGAAAGCTTCCATGGGTAAAGACACCCGAGATAGCAGGACAGGCTTATTTACTTGGAAGGCTGGAGTACTTTCATTTGTCCATGTGTAAGTTTTGCTGTATAAATCACCAGTAAAGGCATGGCTGGCTCACTGGAACCAAGAGGAGTAATGGAGTCTATTTGTATGTAAAGATCATGTCCCTCGTGTTTCCTGTCATCCTACCTGCTGACCTCAGGTGACTGACTCCATGTGTACAGTTACATACACACTCACTGAAGTCCCCAATATCCTGCTGCTTACCTTTTAAACTCTATCCCTTGCTGCGTAATTTGTACACTGTTTTCTAGTGCTAGGTCACATGTTAGATTTCCCTCTTTTATGGTGATGTGTGACTATGCCATACCCAGTCCCTGAGGCCATCTGCTCAGGTCTGTACAGTCTTCTACACACATTTGCCCTGTCTGTTGATCTATGAAGTTTTTCTGGTACTCCTCAAAGGTGTGAATGTTCTTTGCTTCAAAGTCCTATAGCGCCACAAAAGCCCACCCTACACTTGCCACTGCTGGTACTGCTGGTGCTACGGCCACAGAGCCGCTTTCTCCTCTTCCCTCTAGAAGAGGGGTTGCGGCAGAATTATTCTATTAAGGATCAAACAATAATTGCTTTCAGCTTTGTTGCTCATAATTACCCCCTTTGGCTCCCATATCAGCTAGAAACCATACACAAATGAATGAACATAGGTATGCTTCATAAAATTTTCTTACCGAAACCTGGTGGCAAGCTGGACTTGGACAATGGGCCCCAGTGTACCAAGCCCTGTCCTAGCTTACTGGCTCCTAAAGGCTGACACTGTGTCTTCTTCAAGACTACCTTTCTTCTGGAATGTACAGCAGTAACACAGGCAGCACTGATAAATGCTAGCAGAACAAGATACAGTTTTGAATTGTTGAAATCAGAGGTGCTTTCTTCAGAGCTGTAGTTCAGGGCCCTGAGAACTGTGCATACTCCTCTCCTCATACAGTTATTTCTATCCATGCGCCAGGCCTATGAGAACCTTCTGACCTGTGGCTAATTTTCCTCTAGCCCCAGGACCTTGCCTTGAAGCTTCAAAGGCAGGTTGACTTCTAAGGAACCATAAGAGACTGTATATTATTAACCCCTTCTCCTCAAACTCAGGAAACCACCTGTAAGGCTTATGGTTGTACACAGTTACCTTAGGCTGAAATTCCACTAAAGCAACAAAGGGAGGCACACAAAGCATCTTCTGATTAAAAGGATGGGTAGGGGCTGGGGCGATAGCTCAGTAGAATAAGCACTTGCCTGGCAAGCACAAGGGCCTGAGTTCAATCCCTGGTTCCGATAAATAAATAGATAGATAAATAAATAAGTAAATAAATAAAATTATTTAAAAAAAAAAAAAAAAAAAAAAAAAGGATGGGTAGGCGGTGCTTGGGGTGCTGTAGATACCTGCAAGATTTCTTTTCACTGAGTCAGCTGGTTACTAATTTGTAACTGAACTTGAACTAAGAGCTGGCTGCCACATGGCTTCATTCATAAATTCATTTGCAGAGTTGTATGCAGAGTGAGGTTTTCAGAGCCAGGTAGTTGTTCTAAGACACAATGGCTCATCTAGGCCAGACTTCCCAGGTGCTGGGGAAATGTTCTTTTTATACTGACTGTATTTCATGCAACAAAATACCTGCATCTTCCAAAATTCAAGCCTTGGCTCCACATAGAGTTTTAGTTCCTGTCAAAGTGCAGATCAGACCTTCTTTCTAGTCTGAATCACTCATTATGTGAGAAATGATTTATATAATCTTGATTACGACTCATCGGTCTATAAGCTTTAATGAAATCAAAATAAGAATACAAAGAAAAAGTCCCCCAAGTATTGGCAGCTAGAGTCTTCAGTGGTTATTTATTGCATTTTCATGAAGTTCTTTCTACCAGGATCTCGTCTAGAAAATCACTGTGGCGGGTGATGGTTATTGAAACACAAGTAGATTAAGAAGCAATTCCCCAGTTTTGGTGATTAAAAAATCCTCAACAGATATCAAGTCCCTGCTCCCTGCCTTTTGAATGGCCAAGCTTTCCACAGAGGCACTGTCTGTGTGAAAGGCTGCATGTTGGCTTCAGTGATTGCAAGGAAACTGTGTTGGGGGTCAACAAAATCATGTTCCTCCTGGCAAGATGGCTGGTCTTTTCCACCCTCGGCTAGAGGGAACTAGCTGCGCACAACAGCTGTCTCCCTCCTCAGTCCTCAGTGCCTCCCACCCACCCCCTCCTCCTCAGGCTCCCACCTCTCCTAGAGAAACACTGCATTATTTTAAAGCCGTGACCTCAGAAGGCCTCCTGGGCAAGCCACTCAAGCCACCACGGCAGCAGTTCTAATTACACATCTGCAGCAAAGCTGCTCCGGCATTCGCCCGGGAAAATAAACTCATGCTTCTAGACCAGACCTGGGTGGCCACTCTACTGCTAGGAAGAGCATGCCATTTGACAACCTTGATTATTATTAGACCTGACTCCTGAATATTATTTAAGACAACAATAGGAAACTCAAGGTAAAAATTGCCCCCATCCACCTGATGAATGCCTCTTCCTTTCTAATTTCTTGTGAATGTTCCCAGTGGGGTTCCTAAGCACAACACCCAGCCAGGGCTCTCGCTTCAGACAAGGCGGTGCTGTGGCAGGTCCTGCGGGGTCATATGCTCCTAAGGATGCTGGAATGGCTGTCTGTGGACACGCAGAGCCACAGGAAAGGGGGCATAGCAGGTATCTGGACAGAGGAGAAAGAAAAGGGCCCCCCATTCAGCAGGGAGCGGCATTCTTGTTACTCACATGTGTTGGGAGGCATTGGGGTACAGTTTTGAAAACTGTGGGGCGGAGTCCTCTGGGCCGTGGGGTGCAGCGTGGCTGATCACCATCATAATGGGCCTATGGGGATACATTCTCTTAGACATTTTGAAGTAATTAATGCTCTCGTTAGTGATTAAGTCTGTGAAGTAGTCCTGAAACATACATTTGACACAAAACAAAAATTACAAAAGGTGACATTCATCAGTTCACATTTGAATACTGCTTTCCTCAGAAGCAACTCACTGAACAGAAAGGTAAATCAACAGCCGGAAAGCAAACGACGCCTTCCAAGGCAACCCAACACGCTCACAAGAAAAGAAATTCATTCGCCAGCTAATTTTTAAGGTTGCTGACTTCCTAACATGCCAGGAAAAATGTATTTTGAGTAACGCACAACTTACCAATTAGGGTAGAAGAAAAGACAGATTATGTTTGCCCAAGACAATGACCAGATCTGGCAATACAAGTGCTAGAACGCATGAAACACCGGATACATATTTCATTCTCAGGTTTCATTGATGTAATTTGTTGGCAAAAAATTTAATTACTTCAAGGGCAGGAAGCACCCACACCCACTTCAAATTCACACACACACACACACACACACACACACACACACACACACACACAAATGGACAAATACGAGAAAGGATCTTTTTTTTTCAAATCAAAACTTCACCTGTGGGGATAACATAACATTGTGAAGCAAACTCAGGGCCAGCACCCAGGAGCACGGAGGAAAACTGCAGTACTTTATCAATTAATTTACTTGAAACACTTAAATATGGGGAGTGGTTGATTTCCTACAGATTGTGCTGTGTTAATTGCACAACTAAAGCCATACAGCTGCTGGGATTAGAGTCTGACTTGCTAATAAAATGACTTAACCCCTAGTCGGGGTAGGATGTGGGGGCTGGGGGAGGGGATTGATGCAAGTTGTACAAGGCAGGGAGGAAACAGAACGAAAAGGAAAGAAAACATGAAAATTTAAATTAAACCACCTGCTTCCTCTAAGTGTGTATCACTGGTCTGGAGCGCCAGTATAAACTTTATTCAGAGAGTCCCCGGCAGTGTTCATAATGTCAGAAAGTTCCAGCCATGACCAGTCACATGTTGTGGATTTAAGGACCAGAACAGCTGCAAAAGCAAGGCTAGAGGGACAGATCTGTGTCACATGTTATTGTTAGGACAAGTCCACAGGCTGTCCCCTTCTTCCATGAGGGTGTCTGTTTAATTTCTTTCCTCAGTACAAAAAAAAAGATATATATTCTTTTCAGACACAGTTGTCTTTGACACTTAATCAGCTGTGATAATGAGCAAGTTACGCTGATTTAGTATTTGGAGAGAAGCTTGATTACTTTGCTCTCCTCAGGACAGCAGGGAATGAAAGGTTAATAGCTTGAACAAGGAGCATGAAAAGCATCCCTACAGACAGAAATTGATAATGGTGACAATTAGTGCATGCGGTACACACTGTTTTCATACTATGATTGTATCCACAACTGGGGAAGTGACCTAAGGACTGCAATTGGCGGGCCTGCTGGAGGCTGTTTTTTGTTCTTAAAAAAATTAAAAGTTGCTCTAATTTGCCTCAAAAGTCCCTGCCACTCTCAACTTTGATGAGTATAGAGGTCTGTTTAGCAATGTTTGTGGTTTTATTTGCATTCACTGTTTTCTACAGGGTACGAAAGATCAAGATTTACACCTTATCTCCCTCTAAATTCCTTGTGCTCAAATCAGAACAACCATAAAGACAGTGAAGTTCCAACCACACTAAACTAATTTTAATCTTCTGATTCTACCAAATTCTTTGCCCTGTCAGGAAGGGCTGCTGGAGAAAGCCAATTCTAGGCCTCCACAAGGTAAAGGAGGAAGAGACGGGTTGCATGGGATTGGCAGGGAGAGCAGGGAAGGGAACAGAATAGGTAAGTTAGCAGGCTCAGGTCAAAGGCATTTTCCTCCTTTGCACCTGCGATCTGAAAGAAACTAAATGTGAGTAGGGGTTGCAACACCTTTGAGCATTTCAAAGTCTGCTCCAGGATGTTTGTTAGAGAACTGTGGGGCCTGCCAAATTGCAGCTTCTGTGATCCCATTTAGAAAGTCTAAGACTGATAACAGCAAAGACTTCTGCGGACTCTGGCTGCCGTGGGGCAGGTGTGCTTGTCACACACACTACGCTTGGCCTGACAGGAGTGACAAGAAGAAATGCGGTTTCTCAAGCTTTAATTCTTGCCCTTGTCTGCTTTACATTTAAATTTGAATCCACAGACAAAATATGCCTTCACCCCACTGAAAAGCGAGAGAGCACCAAGATGAACATTCAATTATGTGGACGTGTCCTCCAGAGAGGGGAGAAAACAAAAATTGTTATAAGACAGACCAGAGGGCCTATCATTTCCTTGATGATACTTGCATCAAAGGCTGATTGCCCTCAGACTGACGAGGGGGAGCATTACACAAAGGCCCTGTGCCTTTGGAATAGTTTTCTTGCTAGAGTTGAAAATTACCTTAAAATTTCTTATTCTAACATTGTGAGAACATAGAAGCCAATCTTGTGGATAGTTTAACTCACTGAAAATGGCTTTTCCCCATTATGTACAAAGTAAATTGGCACAGTGTAAAAGTGCCCGAAAATTACCTTTGCATAATCAAATCCATGCTTTTCTTTGATGCCATTGCGACAAACAGTGTAATTATAGAAACGAGAATTCTTGATTAATCCAAGCCATTCTCGCCACCCAGGAGGGATGTAGCTGCCATTATATTCATTGAGGTATTTTCCAAAAAAGGCTGCAACAGGAATAAAAGGGTTATTTTCTCATGTGAAATGATTAAGCACAAGTAAATGCATAAACTTGAAATTATGACTTGAACAAGAGACGCCGAGATGAAAGTTAATTTAGGGCAACAGCAATGCCAACATATTAGTATAATATAATACTCCAGTCCTTTGGCAAATGGCATGCCCACATTTTCCTTTTAAATAAATGTAAGTAGCACCGAAGCACATGAATTATGGTTCAATAAATCACCACAATTATTATAACACTCTGGGGAATCTATTTCTTATGGTTCTCCTGGAATCAAACCAGAATATGTCCTTTTGTTAGGTAAATGTAACAATCAGGAGAAGTAGCCAGGGTGAGCTTTGGGCTGCTACTGTTCAGCAAGAATTAAGGATTATGAGTTTAGTTCTTGTGGCAAAATAAATTTCTTAGTTTACTGTTTGAGAATTGTGGGTCATAAAAACACCATTGGAAACCTCATCTTGGTTTTCACATACCCATATAATATATGTTTTCCAAACCAGGGGATAGTGGTAAAGTCCATTTTTATGCACATGGTCAGGTTTTGCACTGCCACTCTACATTTTGATGTCATGGCTGTTTATGCTTATATATATATATATATATATATATATATATATATATATTATGGAAAGGTATATCTATTATTGATGATAAATTCTGGCAACAGTTATTAGACAGATTACTCAACTTTGTAGCTGAGTAACGATAGAAGCTTATGTGCCACAAAAACACCTCAGCTCACTGAAAAGGGCCCTGGAAGGGCTTTGCATATGGAACTCTGGTGCATCATACCTAAGAAAGGACACTGCACAACAAACAGGCTGATCCCTTCTGAGACAAGCATGGAAAACATGACCCTCTGCAAGCGAAGACAGTGGGAAAGGGAGGAAAGAGAAGGGGAGATTGAGAATTCAGAAACAAAACAGATTGCATATTGAAGTCAAATTACCTTATATATACCAAAAGAGGGAAAAATATGCATTACTGGGATACTTTTGGGAAAGAAAAATGGTGCTATTTGTAATCTTGGTGGTTGCACTAAGAAAGCAGGTATAAAAACTCATGACTCAAGGTAAACCTAAATGATGAGTGTACTTAACCAGGCAACTTCATTTCCTATCATGTACATAGAAGGACATGTGGATGAATATGTCTGTGTGCACAAATGCACACACATAACAAATATACATCTGCACATGTACACAAATTTTAAGTTTCTGATTTTTATAACCCTGCAACCTTTGTTTTGGGAGAGACCGTGACCTATGGCCAGCCAGATGCCAGCCTTTCCAGCTCCATGAAGCGGGTTTTATCCATGCTTCCATATATGCTTGTGGTAAATGGTAATAGTACCAGGAAGACTGACTTTGGATGATAAAACACATCACAAAAGAACCAAGGCACTTTATTGGCATTAGTCTTAAAAGAGCTCACTTCTGAATCTATAACTTATCCACCCATAAACTTGGCAGCGTGTATATGTGTGTTGAATGTTGGCGTGGTGGATCTGTGACTGAGTGAATGAGCGGAGCAACCAGCCCAGTGCCCAGAACTGGAGGACCCTGACTGCTCCCTGAGAGGTTCATGGGTGCAGGCCCAAGCCCCAGAGGCATTGCCCATCAGATGCTCAGGGCCCTGCTCTGCACTGACCGGGCCAAGAGGAACGCTGCCTGTCTTCAGAGGATACTCGACCTTTTCACGTAGGACCATAGAAGAGTTTTGCATTCTGACAGAATGTCACATGATGCAGGGTCACAGGCGGCAGACCAGGGCCACACCCTACCAGCGGTTAGCTCAGAAGGGGCAATTTCCAGGAGACTTTTTCTTAAAACTTGGAGCCAGCTCTCTTTGGCTTTCTCCACATCCCCAGAGGTTTATCCCACTTTTCCGTCCTTGTTTTCAAAGAAGTAAAAGAGCATAGTGGTTTGAGAATGTAACCAAGAGCCAGCTTGCCTGGGTTCAAAGCCTGGCTCTGCCACTTGCCAGCTCTCCACCCTTTCCCTGGTGAGAACATAATAGCAGCGACCGGATGGCTGTGAGGACAAAATGAGTCAGCCTTATGCAAAGCCCTTAAGACAGAGTCTGGCAGGCACCTAGCAAGGGCTCACTGTGTGCTGCTACGCTGACGTGGCTATCATCGTTACCACAACCATTACTCTTCCGTCTTTGTCTAGTTTTAGGATAGTGTACCACACACGCAAGCATCGTATTATCTCGCTAGCGTGGGAGCCAGAAAGAGTCATGAAACTAAAAGGTACAATAGATACTCTGCAAGGGAAAGGAATTGTTCAATGGGAAGGAAAAATGGGATGAGGAAAAGGACAAATGAAAGAAGGGAAAAAGATAAGTTTAGGCATATATGCAGAATAGTTTGGATAATTATATTGTCAATTTCTGCTGGTCTTTGAAAAGGAGCGGTAAGTGCCTAAAAATTTTGTCTTACTCTGATTTTTTTTTCCTCTTTTGAATTTCTTATAACTTCTTTGTTATTTTTTTTTTCTTTAAACAAATCTTACCTGTTTACATCTGGTAATCTGAACAACTAATTTAAACACAGTATCATGTAACACAGCAACCATTGTTGAGTCCTTATTACTTTGTTTAATAAAACCTTGTATTATGTCTAATTTTTTTCTATCACTATTTTGTATTCTTTAAAGTACTAAATAAATAAAACAGTGTATCATCCTGCATCACATAGAAATCATGCTCCAGAGTTTTCAGTGTGCATTTGAAAACACCCCTTGAGAGGTGACATGCTTTTTTCTGATCCCCAGTGGAAACCAATTCCCCACGTTGGCCTCACCTTTTTCTGCTTAGTCAGTTTTTAATTTTCTCTGCTGTTCTTAAGTGACTTTTCCACTCAAAGCAGCCACATCAGGTCATCCTTAACTTTTCTTTATTGTTTTATTTTTTAGGTTATTTTGTACTCTCTTCTGCCCATTGCCATGGCTATTAGCCTCGGCCCTAATTCTTTCCATGTAAATGATTCCTTCAAGCCTTGTCCAAGCCCCTGTTATAGGCCTCAGAAGTCTCTCCAGGTTGTCCTGTCTTTGTGTTAATGGAGTGTGAAAGCTTTTCTCAGGATTACAGATGGGAAGCTCACTCCATAGGGAGATGGGCCCCCCTCAAGATCAGCACCCAGCGCTGTCAGCCCCACTTACCGTAGCCTTTCTTCTCTCCTCGCCTGACATTGAGGCTCATTTGTAATCACCCCTGGCCTCTTTGGATATTACATTTCCTGGCAGCGCTCTGCAATTGATTATCTGGGCTTCTAATTATTTTCCTCCAGATGTATTAAATCTCCTTCTTCCTCCCTAAGGTGAATTTTATTTTCATGTCCATATTGCCATCATGTCTGTGGGTAGGTTATGGACAATTTGAAGGGTTTCTATACTTCAGCTCTGACAATTCGACTCAGCTGCACTATCTGACGTGACATTTCCCTGACCTTCTAGATCATTCTCTTCTGGGTACTGAAGAACATTTCCCTTCGCAGCTGTTTAAGAAGGTGGGAGGAGAGCAGGTGACAGGGAGGCTGATAAGGAAGACATGACTGTAATTACTGTTGGCTGTGGGCCCTGCCAATTCTTTCCTGGTCTGCTAGTGACATAATCCTTAGCAAAGTACCCTTGAACTACTTGAGGCAAAGACATTTACTTTTAAGTTAGCAACACCAATTATAGCAATATCTGATGCTGTAGAGAAGCCAAATCTCATTTACTATATCAGATGATATATTGTGATTTTACTTCATGTAATTGATAGATTTAGGTGACAGAGTGTTTTATTTATTTATTTGATACAGGGGTCTCACTAAGCAGCTTGGACTCATAGTGATCCTCTTGTCTCAGTGTCCCCAGTGCTGGGATTACAGGTGTGAGCCACCACAGATTCTGGCCCGACAGTAGATACCCAAGGTTCTGGGGCCAGCACTGCCTGCAGTAGTGGGGATTGAACCTGGGTCCTTGAGCTTGCCAGGCAGGTACTTAGACTGCTGAGCTGTCTCCCCAGCCCAAATATATACAATTTTCCACCAAGCTAAAATTGTTAGTTTGGTTTTCTATATGAATTTGATTTCCCTAACTAGATTTTAAGTCTAAGAAAGACCAGGGTCTTACTTTATTGCACTCCAGGGTGGAGTATAGTTTTAACAGATTGTGGTTCAATCCATTTGTGGTGTACTTCATATGTAGGCACCTATCAAAAGTCAGAATAAGAAGACTTTTTTTGCTTTAAGTGAATTCTGCAATTAAGTAAATTCCATACTAAAGAAGAAATAAATATGTTTACTATCACTAATGTAAGTACATTTTATAATGTGAAAAGAGATGAAATTGGAAAATAGATTAACTTGACTTGTGACAAAAGAATTCTTAACAAGTGACTCTTGCAAAGCCAGACAGGACGGCACACACTGAGGTCTGTCTGAAGTTCCAGCTACTTGGGAGGCTGAACATGGGTGTTCAAGACTAGCTTGGTGACACAGTGAGGCCCTGTCTCAAAAAAAAAAAAAAAAAAAAGTCAAGATTTTTTTGGTAGGTCTTTCCTAAACGTTGCCCCTTCCATTCATGATACGAAGGAATTACTGTGACCAAAATTTAAATCACAGATGATTACATTTCATATATATTCTATGTGTTATAATTGTAATTTGAACACTATAATTTCTCACTGCATCACTATAATAATTCCACTGAGCATACTGAAGTTGCGGTGTAATTTTGCACAGGAAAGAAAACTGAGAAATTGTTCTGGGTTGATTTCTGCAATGTATAGATAAAAAAAAAAAAAAACCTTCTGCGAGTCTGCAGAACAGACGAAGGGGCAGGGACTGCGGTGCCGGCTTCCTGGCCTCTTGGGGTGCTTCTTCTCGCCCGCCATGCTACTGCAACTGTGCACAGTCTTCTCTGCCTTGAAGTTCTGTTTTGTTTCATACTCGTGTCTGTTGCCTCATAAGAAACAGGCGCCAACCTTTTTTCTTTTTCTTTTTTTTTTTTTTTTAGCAAATTCAGGTAGAACATTCATTTTCATGGTAGATAATTCAACACCATCCCCATTTCACTTGTCAGACAGAGGGATACAGACATGTTACTGTTTTTTTCCTTCTTGAATGTTTACACAACTGTAGCCTCATATTTTCCATGAGTAAAGTTAGAAAAATTTAGGCTACAACCAGCCCAAAAATATGCGTAAGTTGTGAGAAAGAAAAATCATGTCACGCAACGGTAAATGTTGGATCAATTCAACTCATTTCAATCCATAAGTTCTGGGTGCCTCTCAGTAACTCATCTTTCTGAGCTGTTCTTCATAAAACTTAGTGATGCCTTATGCTTTTGTCTAAATGGATATTTCCATGCTATATATTATTTCAGTTTCCTTCACTTTTTTTCTTGGTTTTGCAGCTGCACATTCCAAACAATATATTCATTGTTAGGAAAGCAATATAACATTTATACTTTATTTTCCCTCACTAGTTCAGTGCCTAAGCAGTTATATCGCTTACTATCTCCTTGCCAGTTCTTACAGCATGCCTGTGTTAGTCAGCTTTATCATCGCAGGGAGCAAGAAAGGACATACACACTTTCAGGGACAGGTTTAATTTGTGTGATGGTGTCAGAAGTTTCAGCGCATGGCATGGCTGGTTCGCTCCAGGGCAGGGATGATGTGGTGCAAGGGTATGATGAAAAAAATAACGACTTCACTCATGATAGTCACGAAGCACAGTATGGAGAAGAGCTGCAAGGACAGGTGCATGCTCTGGAGACGTATCCCCAGGGACTCACCTTGCACAGGACCCTACTTCCTAGCAGCACACTCAACTATGAACACGGTGAATGAATTGCTTCAATCTTTGGGAAAACCAATGTTAGTTGTTGCAGGAACAAACCTATGTATGTCCCTTGGCAGAAACACCCTGGGAAAGTGGGCTGGCTGGGCTTTGTGGATGCCATAAGGAAAGCCTTCTAGTGTGCACTTCATTCTGGCCTCTCCCCACGGGTTAGGGCAACATGCTGGAGAGAGCCTAGAGACCTTGTCTTCATGCAGACTCTCCCCATGTCAATGCCACTGTAACCTTGCGCCTACACTTGTGTTCCTCTAAAAAAAAATAAGGAAACTAAGCCATCATGGAGTGGATACAGCAGAGTAACACTGAAACGTGACAGAGTATGCTGTGTTTCTTAATGCACCTGCTACACTATCCTGATTATCGTAAATCCTGATGGTCATCATCCTGATGATTCAGTAAACTCTATAATGTACAGAGGATTTTTTAAAAATTTCACCACAAGAAGTTTGTTTCTAAATATGCAACCTTTCCCTAAAACTCCATGGCATGTTGTCAAACATTTAGTTTCTCTGCAAGCTTGCCATAAGAACTAGGTGAGCTGAGGCGTTGAATGGTGACGAAGGCCTCTGATCCAAGCACTCTTGGAGGCTAAGGCAGGAAGACTGCAAATCTGAGCCTAGCTTGGACAACTTAACAATTTAAAGTGACTCTGTCTCAAAACAATTGCTGGAGATGTAGCTGTATATGAAAAACACGGGTTCAATCCCTAGATGTTTTTTTTTTTAGTCTTTTTGAGACAGGATTTTTTTACTATGCAGTTCAAGCTGGACTTGAACTCACTTTGTAGCCCAGGCTGGCTTTGAACTTGAAGTAATCCAATCCCCCTGCCTCAGCTTTCTGAGTGGTGGGATACAGGTATGTATAACTATGCTGGCTTCGTTTTGTTTTTTAGAGATCTCAAATATTGTACAAACCAAACCAAATGAAACCAAGCCTAGGTGGGATAACATCATGGGATAACATCAATAAAATGCTTGGTACAGAGAACATGAAAAACCAGAGCAATTGCCTCCTTTCTCAACATCTCTGAGCCAGCTGAAACAATGGGGCCCACCCCATTTGACCTAGCAGGTCAAATTTAACCTGGCAGGGCCCTTCCCCTTCTTTCACCTCTCTTTCTTATAACAAACATCACCCAGGCCACACTGGGAGGATGATAGGCCTAGCCCCTCCAGCTTCTTTGGGCCTGCTGTAGGAATTATATTTTAGGGAGCCTGGGAACTGGGAGGCACAGTTTTCATACCACGCTTCCCTTGAGAACACAGTTTAGTGGTTAAAATTAGGAAGCAGGCATTAGGGAACCACATCTGTTGCTCCTGAGCTGGTTACCCAGCATTTAAAACCCCCCACTTCAGTCATAAAACACAGCCAAGTATACTTGCTGTCTATGAACCCTACAGGGATAGCTGATGGATTTGCAAATTGCTTTAGTGCTCTCAGATGAAAGGTGCTGTAGGCTTAAATCACCAACGTGAGAAAACACACCACAGCTCTCCATAACCTCCCTGTAACCTAGTTTCTCTACCAAGCAGAAGCAAACACCCTCGAGATCACAGGAGCTACTTCTCCGAGCAGAGATCTTGAGGCGCCTGTGAGCGATGCCGCTATCACATGCACTGCCAATATTTTCATCCATAAATAACAAGTATTAAGCGCCCCTGGGGTGCGCTGTGAAAAAGCAAATGACCATATATTTCCTGGGTCCAGTGGGAAAGATTAATTTAATCTTTAAAGTAGATTTAAGAGAATATTTATTTGAAATCCTTTATGTTTAACCCCTCAGAATAGAGACGCTATAGGCCTGAAAATCATTTCCAGTAAGTTTTCAAGGTAACGTCTTTAATTTTTATGAATTAGTCTAGGTGATTCTGGATTAAAAGAAACAACAACAAAAAACCAGACACCAGAAACTATTTTTGCACTGCACTCTCTCCATCTATATTCTTACTTCTGACCAAGAAAACATACTCTGAGAACCCTCGGCCAGCGGCCAGCGCTGAAGGATGAGGATCGAGAGGGTGTCACGCAAATCTTGCAGCTCTTTCTCATTGAGATGGGTTTGATGCTTTCAGTATCTCTTGAAAATAGTCCCCAACTTTCAAGCGACCTACTAACCAAAACCATCATCTTGCCCTCGGTAAGTTAAACATTGGAAAGAGGTCTAGAAACCGGACTGATTTCCCTTTCTCGAAGAGGGAGATGAGTGAACATTGGAGACCTAAGAATGATGACTTAAGCTAAAGCAACTCTCAGAGCCCTGTTAATTATGTATGAATATGTAAACAAATCAATAAAAGGCACATCGTTGGTTTAGTCCCTTAGTTGTTCATTCAAGTAGTAATAAGTAACTTTGATCATCTGCTATGCTGCAGAGCTTGAGATAGGTGCTGAACAGCTTGAAAATGGATTGATTTCTCATTTGAAATAGCAGGAATTTACCAGCATCTAAGTAATGTCTCATGTCAAGCACCGATAAAGAGGCAAATGGAACAAAAACTGCTTATTTTGGGGTTATTCTGAAAAATTCCAACTGCTGGGGGCCCTGGTAGGTTCACTGAGAATCCTGACTTTTCTAAGGGATCCATCACTGGTACATTTTTCATTAAGAAAAGTAATTGCTATGGCTGGAACAAAACTTGCTTCCTCTGAAACTCAGGTTGAAATCTGTCATTGTGGCGGGGGTGGGAAGTAGGGCTGTTGAAGGCTGAATCCTTCGAGGGGGTTCTCTCCTTTCTCAGAGGAACAGGTTAGGCACCTCAGGAGCCAGTGGTTACACAGTGAGCCGGCCCTTGTGCCTTTTCTCGCCTGCAGAGACTTGCTCTTCTGTCATTTGCCAGACTCGGGCCTAGTATAACACCCTTACGAGGAGCTGCTTCCACACTCTTGGGCTTCCTGCCTTACAGATTGTGAGCTACATAAGCCTCTTGTCTTTATAGTTTAGTTAGGCTCGGGAATTCTGTTATAGTGACAGATCAGGAATACAAAAAAGGATGGAGAAGGTTCTGACAGAGAGACTAGACTGTTTTGGTTGACAGGCTTATGAGGGCTTCCCATATATTACACAGCACAAGGTATTTCCCTCTGCCTATGACATATACCAAGCTTCTCAGGCTAGAAATATTGTGTTCTACCTGTTCTGTAGCCAGTGTTGTTAAGATAGACAGCAAATGTCCGGGGTTCATGCATTGCTTGCCATGAGGGTGAAGAGCAGTTCTCGTTGTTGGTGTAGACATTGTGGTTGTGCACGTACTTTCCGGTGAGCATAGATGACCGGGACGGACAGCACATGGGTGTGGTCACAAAGGCGTTGGTGAAGGTGGCCCCTCCATGCTCCATAATCTTCCTTGTTTTGTTCATGACTTGCAGGGACCCTGAAAGGCACAATTCCAGCATTGTTCAGCAATGTGTACCCGGGGTTGCCCATTTCTATCCTCTCACTCAATGTCCCGCTTGCCTGATTTATTAATTTCCCTTCCTTGACTTGAAGGAGGACTAACTCTGTAAGCCCTCATTTCCAGAACAAAATGGAACACGTGGGATCCTCCCCACGCAAGTATTTTGTGGCAGAATGAGCACATTTCAGCTTCTTCCATCCTTAGTCACAAAGAATAAAAGAGAAGCAGACTAATCTGACAATTAAAGCTAGAATTTTAGGTATGGAGCACATTCAAAGGATAAGAGCCCTTTGAAGATTACAGAGAACAATAGCCCATTACGCAGAGTATCAGAACCCCCCTGGCCCCCCTCCCCCACCTCCCACCCACCCACCCACCCACCCGCCGCATGGGAGAACACCAGTGACACCTCAGGGATTAATAGATGTTACATTTTTATCATAAAAAGGAGGGAGTAAACCCTCATTAGATAAAAGTTCTCCTACAAAGGTTCCTGTATTTAATTTATTTTATTTTTTTGGCGGAACTGGGGATTGAACTCAGTCCCTTGTGCTTGCCAGGGAAGTGCTTATTCTACTGAGCCATCTCCCCAGCCTTTGAATTTATTTTTTAAAAGATCCTATAGCAAGCAAACCAAACATGTGCTGATTTTTCTATCAGGTCAGGACTACCAGGTTATATTTTGATCAATTTATATTTGGAATTTTGAAAGAGAGATGGTTTACTTGAGAATGACTTACGGTTCTATTGCACTAAAAGTATCTGCATGGTTGGAAAATATTGTTTTAACTACGGGAATGAAAGAGTAACATAAGATTGCTAAGGAAGGAAAATAGTCTATTTCGATTACTCTCTCTAGCCAAACACTGCAGCTGAAACACATCCAAACCCTGCAGAAAAACACAGGCCAGAATTCAATAGTCTTTTCAGGACTTGTCAAGAACTGCACTGCAGAGTGCTCCTGCCAGGCCCATTGCATTTGCATCCTGGAGCCTCAGATTTCCAACAGGTCTCACTCCTTCCAAAGAAAGGGAGAGAATCTATGTTTTCCAGCAAGGAAGGAAATCATAATGCAAACCAGGCAGACATTCAGAGCAGAAGAAGAGCGTGCAACAATCCAAGAAGCCACAGTTGAGCCTGTTTCTTCATATATTGACTTTTTCCACTCATGCGATGTCTACGAAACCAGGAGGAAGGTTTCTAAGTGGCTCTCTCGAGAGCTCTCTAAATATGCTGTTATGTGTACGCCTAGCAGTTCTTTTTCTCTCCTCTCCCTTCTGGTTGTCTTCTGGGAATCAAGCAATGTTTTGTGATCGGTAAACAACACGTAGTGAGCACCCACTTCACTCGGCTTATGCTCCCAACCTCAGCACTGTGGGTTTCATCCCCAACATGTAGCATTAGCAAAAGAAAAGGAAAATCCTCTGTTTCTGGTCTTTTGTTGTAAACTCCCTAGACGACAGCTTACACACAGAATTGCTCGGGAATGTTTGCAAAGCAACATATCCACGAGAACTGTGCACACAGCAGGTCCAGCACAGAGAAGGATAGAGGGGGTGTGGAGATGCTTAGAGTTCTGAAATGGGAAGTGAGGGAAAATGGAAGGACAGAGGGAGGAAAACGTCCCGGGGGGGAGTACATTACTGAGGACAAGGGAGGATGGCCTGGGTAATATGGAAGTGGGAAAAAGCAAGCAGAGTCACAAAACTGGCACCCCGATCTGGCATGAAAAAAAAAAGAATCTGCTGGGTGAGATGTAGAAGGCAGAGTAGGCATACAACATAGACACAGGGCTGAGATATTTGGCTTTAATAAAAGAGACAAGATGGAGGGTAGTTTCCTTCCTAATGGAATGAGCAACTGAAGACAAGCCATTGAGAGGGTCTGCGCAGTGAGGGTTGTGCACCTAGGTGGGCACGGGCTGGCCCTCCCAGGGTACATGGGAAGCTGCTGAAGCCATCCAGCCTTGGGGTGAGCAGAATTTGGACCAGACTGTGACCCTGTCACAGAGTCTAAGAAGCAGGCCCAAGTGATGCTGTCATTCCTCAGAGGGCTGTGAGTTGACTAACACCTCAAAGCTTTCAGGACAGGAAGAAAGCTGGAAAAGCAATCGTTTTGCTGGTGGCAAAGAAGTAACCAAAAAAGAATATGCCCAGCAGATCAAAGAAGTCCACGTCAGTAGTGTTGAAGTTTTTATTCGTGTTGGTTGATCATACAGGGGAAGCACCCTGGACACAGATCAATGTGGACGTTGGGGGAGAAGGTAGTCACTGAGCCCCTCCTTGGGCCAGGTCCGCAGTTGAATTTGAGGAAAACAGCAAACACCACTGATGGATTTTCATTGTGTCTACTTAGAAGAGCAAGCTCTCTGAGTTTTCTTTATGGGGCTTGGCTGAGTTCAAATAAAAAAGGAAGGCAGCTGCAGGCCATCATCCCAGGGGCTGAAGTCCATCACGGCAACCTCCGGCCCACAGTCATTTGGGCTGCAAATGTGGGGTGGAGGTGGAAAGCAGAGTAGAAATCAAAAAGGTGATTTAAACACTGGAACTAACACTGAACCTGATCTGTGCTGCTGGAGCCGCCTCACCCTGGACTTTCCTCATCCTGGGTGTCACACCGTTTCTAATTAACTGAACTAATGGTGCGGAGGTCCTAAACAATCTCTTTTGAAAGGTCCTGATCCAGTCGGTCCACATGCCAATGCACTTAGGACACAATGTGCCCCTGGGCAGAAGTGATGGTGTGGCTTTACCACTGTAAAGTTTAGTTTTTCAGCAGAGAGAAGATTCTAAGGCAGTGTTTGTCCACCCGTAAAAAGTACCCAAAGAGCACACTAAGTCATAGAAGTTTAGGTCTACCTTGAGATGCTGCGCTAGTAAATCTGGGACAAGACCTGAGTATTTCCACATCTCACAAGTGTCCGGGTGACCCTGATGTTGCCCGCTGATGGGCCACACTTGGAGAGGGGTTTGAGGTTGGGCCCAGAATCAGGGAAGCATAAAGCTAGGAGATTGATGAAAGCCCTGTTTGGAGATGGTAAGTGGCTCAGACCACGTCCCAGGCTGTAAGCTGCACAGCAATCTGAGCTTAGTGTCTGCCAGGTTTTCTTCTGATGTATTCTGCCTGCAGCAACTCAGTTAATTCCAACAGTAATCCTGCGTGGTGGGGCTGTGTGTGATGATTCCTGTACTTTAGATGATGAAGCTGAGAGGTACGCAGGGAGAATCTCATGAGTAGAGTCTAGGAGCAAATGCAGGCAGCCTGCCACTGAGGCCGTGCTCCAAAGGTCTGTATAGGCTGAGTACAGCCTGTGACATTGATGCTTGCAAGATGGCAAAACTGAAATAAGTCTGCTTGCTGTCAGGAATGGCCTCAATTTCTGCAGTCTCATCTTAGGCTTCATCTGGCCTCTTAGGGGAGGTGTCGACGGACAGGAATGCCTGTCCAGGCCTGCAAGGATCTCAGTACCTCAGGCCCAGGGGAGGCCTGCCTGTCTTCAGCAGCTGACTGTCAGGCTGGTGTTAATCAGGGCCTCTCATCTTGGTGGGTTCTAGGGGGACCCTGATGATGGCGCACAGGAACCTGAACTTCCTCACACTGCTGAGCCAGAGTACGCCTAAGGAAAGTACTTTCGTCTCTTTTGTGATGTGTCTTGATTATCGTCATTAACACTGCTTTGCACTCAGTCTATTGTGCCCGTGACGGCACCACTGGGCTTTCATTGGCTGGCTGTATTCGAAGCTATTCTGCGATAGAACTCATAATCAGGCAGTAACAGCTGTCAGAAACAGGGGAAGGGACAGTGTTCCATCCTATGGGGGGGATCAGTTTTGTTTTGAACTGCAGCTCTTCTCTAAGTTTCAGACTCCAGGTGCCTAAAATGCAAAAGGTACTGGTTCTCTTTTGTTAGAGCTGTTCATTCCTGGGCTGATAAGATGTGGTGAAACACTCATGCCAAGATCCACACTCACATCAAGGATAAGACTGAACTTGAACCTTAGGGGAAATATCCAGATTTTAACCACAATTTAGCTTGTGTAGGTCACTTCATTTGTTTTGGTTTGCACTTTTCATCCAGAAAATGGGGCTAATGCCAGCTCTCCTACCTCATTCTCAAGGTTGCTGAAAAGCAAAGGTATAGTGCTGTTAAGGGGCTCCTTTCCTGTAAGACCAGCTAGGAATGTGGTTGTACGTTCCACTCTCTGTAACCAGGGGTTCTGCACTGTACTTTCTGTACCAATTACAGATAGAAAATATTTTTTAAAAGCTCCTGTCTATACTGAGAGTGTACAGACTGTACCCTTAACAATATGGTATAATAATTATTTACATAGCATTTACAGTGTTGGGTATTACATATAATGTAGAGGTGGCTTCAAGTGTATGGAAAAATGGGTGTGGGGTGTGTGCAAAGGGCATAGCACTTTATAGAAGGGGCTTATAGATTGTGTTTGGTAACTTCGGGGGTCCTGGAACCAATTATCTCCTGCAGATACTGAGGGATGGTACAGTTTCAATTGCGGCCACTTTAGCTCCACCACATCCTTCCACTTTTCTCGTCTACTTCTTTGAAATCCACAGATGAATTCCAAAAGTTGGGTGAAGAGGAGCTGGGAGATTGCGTTCTCTATGTTGTGTGATGTTAATGCTCGCTTATGATCATTTTTTCCCCTCTTACACATTCTCTCTCTCTCTCTCTCTCTCTCTCTCTCTCTCTCTCTCTCTCTCTCTCTCTCTCAGAGCTCCTTAGCACAATCCCAACTTCATGAGTGTTTTAAGTTGTCCTGTGAGAGGGCTCGCGGGGCAGCTAGGATGCTGCTGAGGGCAGGCCTGAGTAGCTGGCATGTGGACGCTGCTCACTGAGCTGGCTCGGTGACAGGGAAGGTCCAGGCCACAGCTGAGACCCAGGACTGCCAAGAAATGCTGTCTGAGAGCCAGAGTTCCAGGTGGGGACTGGGGACATCTGCCACTGTTCCTGCAGGGCGGGGGATGCTGTGACAGCTCTCAGCTGCGCACCCAGATGCCAGATTGGTCCGTGGCGACTGGGAGAGAGAAGCAGTAGCCTTTTGGAACCCGTAAGTTCCCCATGCTTGAAATTGCAGCTGCATCAAGTTTTTGTAAATAAGCCTGAAAAGAGATTGAAGGCAGGGGAGAGGAACGGGAAGAAAAGAAGAAGTAGGATACATCACGTACAGGTACAGATTCTCTATGATGAATGCTGTCATTAGGTATATCTAAAATGTACCAATATAATAAAAACATACAATGGAAAAGGAGAGTTTTAGTTGAATTTAAAAAATGAAGGCTGCAGACAGGGTTTTGGGAGTGTGTGTGATGGGTGAGCCTGGAGGGAAGTCACTCGACCCACTCCAACAGCTGACTCCCAGGCAAGCTGTGTGAAAAAGGCCCAGAGGGAGATGTCCCACTGACCCAGGTGACCAAAATCTCCCAGAGCTGGAATTATTCCTCTAACGAATTAAACTTTTAAACAAAGATTTAGTTTTAGTCTTGGCATTTGAGTGTTCGTTATTGTGTGCTTTTTATCATGGCCAGAAAAACTTACAATGTGAGAAGCACAATACTAAGCAGCACCATCACCATTTAGGAAAGTCCCACATACGGGGACTCACAGGCACCTGTCCTCCTGGACATACATGCCTCCCCGTGGGTCACAGCAGGGGATGGGCTGGTGATGGTAACAAGCAGATAACTACCCTTAGTAACTAGGTGGGACTGTGGGGGAGAGGTGTAGCGCAGAGCTACAGTGTTCAAAGGCCTTTGGTTTCATTCTCAGCCTGAGAAAAGTTATGTGGTCTGTTGCTAGCATTGTTTTATGATGAGGTACAGTTCATGGTAAGTACCCAAGTCATCTGTACCGAAAATAGCATTACTGCTATTTTCTCACCCAACAGTTACTTCCACAATAAGTATGGAACATTAAGTTGATTATTTTCCCACTTAAAACGGCCTTATTGATCTATTGAATGTTAATTCTGACAGCACAAGAAAATAAAACACATGATAAAACTTTTTCTGTCAAAACTATATATATAGTGATTCTCCTGTTTTCAGCCTCCCAAGTGCTGGGATTACAGGAACGAACCACTATGCCCACTCTCAGTCTCAGTCACTGTCTCATTGTGCCCCAGGGGAGGGGCCAGCATGGTATGGGGATCAAACCCTGGTCCTTACACCTGCCTAAGCAGGCGCTTTAGTACGCTGAGCTATCTGGCCGGCCCTGCCAAAACTATAGAATCTGTGGTGGTGGTGATGGGCAGGATACAGATGGTTTTGGCTAAAAGGAAAAGGGAAGAACAAGTTGGGGAGAAAAAGGAACAAGAAAACAAAGTGAGTCGGCCTGCAGAGTGTCCAGGTCACTAAGAGTCATTATTCCTTCCCTTCACCAAAACAAGCAAAAGACCACTGAAAGCTGAGGGTGGGGGCTGGGGAGATGGCTCAGTGGAATAAGTGCTTCCCTAGCAAGTGCAAGGGTCTGAGTTCAATCCACTGTTCCACCAAAAAAAA
>PVKA01012877.1:0-41595 GCA_004027165.1 Ctenomys sociabilis
TGCTCTCAGTTTACTTCCCACTGTAGTTAGGCTCTGCCATCTCCTTTTCCTCCTCTTCCTCCTCCTCCTCCTTTTCCCCCCTCCCCATTCCCCTTCCTCTCATCCCCATTTCTTATTTCCTCTCTCCCCCCCTCTTTTCCTCTCTCTTCTCCTTCCACATCCCCCCTTCACACGAGGCTCATCTTTCTCTAGGCCCAGAGAAAGTTTCTACAGAAAAACAGCACAAGTTAATTAATTTCCACAGGTCTTCTGCCTTAAGGCTTCAGTCTGACGGCGAGCTCCCCGAGAGCGCGCACTGCGGTGCTTTCTGTCCGCGGTATGTTCACCTCCTCCTCCTCCGATTCCTCACTTCACTCATTTCGTGTAGTACTGATGGGCTCTGTTAAGTACCGGGGGCTTAGTAGGAATTAGTTTTTTCTTTCTTTCTTTTTTTTTTTTTTTGTCTTTTTTTGAGACAGGGTCTCACTATGCAGTTCAGGCTGGCCTTAAGCTCGCTTTGTAGCTCAGGCTGGTCTCAAACTCACAACAATCCTCCTGCCTCAGCCTCCCGAGTGCTGGGATTACAGGCCTGTGCCACCATGCCCTGCAGTAGGAATTAGTTTGCTTCTAAGTTGGATTGCTTCTCTCTCAGTTTGGGAGTAGGAACCAGTGCAGGATGAGAGCTGGAGAGAGAAACTTGCAGCCATGAGTGAGGTCCGCGCCGCGGTGCGTTTCCAGCACGGGAAGAACTTCATCATGCTAATGGGTTTGGAAACCTTCCGCAAGTTAACTGCATTGCTTTGGTCTGGTAACTGACAAAATACTATCTTCGTGTCATGTAAAAGTAAGTATAATTTCCCAAAGTGCTAAATTTGTTCCTAGGCTAGAGGTGGGAGAATTAAACTTAATGGAAAATAATGATATTCTTAACTAGATGAGACAACCAGGCAAGATAAACCCTCGCTTATCTTCCTGCCCCCGACAGAAAACCTCTGCCCAGAGTTTAGTCCGACTAGAGCAGAATCGTCAGTCTAAACATGTTAAACACGAGGGTATTACTCCTTTGTGCCATAAACAATTTCTCTTGATTTAGACACACACACATGTGGTGTGGGGAGCTAGCTGAAGCTAGCTCAGGGGCTTACGCACCAGCCTGGCAAGTGCAAGGTCTTGAGTTCAACACCTGGGACCTCCCCCCCTACATGCACGCACGCATGCATGCATGCACACACGTATGCACACACACGCACACGTGAGGCTCTGCCTATGGAAGTGTTGTTCTCAGCACTGGGGACCGCACCTTCCTTCTTTGCTCCAGAGCCCCATCTTAATTGAGGACCAGTCTTGCTATGTTAGAACTAAAGCTTCCTTGCTAATGCAAGAGCAGCTAGCTGGGAAGTGGAAGCGCTGCCGAGAAACTCAGCTCGCCCAGGATAGTAAGCAAACTCAAACGCAGCTATAAATTTGAAGTTATTGATCATAAAAGCGCAGAGCAACTTGGAGTATCTTTGATGGAGTTAGAATATTCTGTTCTGGTTAAAAATCATAAAGGGTTTATGGGAATAAGTGTCATAGGGTTGGTTAAAAATATCAAAATAGATTTTTTTTTTTCATTTTCTGCTCAGACAAAAATAGAATCACTCTCTGGAAAGTGAACAGTGTGCCCAGCCCCCCCCCCTTTTAGTTGAGCAAATGTTTACCAACTTAACCATTTTTCTCAGTGTTGGGGATTGAACCCAGAGCCTCACACACACTGGGCCGATGCTCTGTGTAAGCTACACCCGAAGCTCTCCACTTCACCATTTTTAAAGCTACAGATCAGTGGTATTATATCCAAACATAATTTCCAACACGCATCACCACCAGCCATCTCCACAATTTGCTCCATCTTGCAAATCCAAGACACTGTACCCAGCAAACATCAGTTCCACATTCCTTCCTCCCATAACCCCTCATAACCCATATACTACTTGTAATCTCTGTGACTTTGGTTTTCTAAGGATCTTCTATGAGTGGAATTGCACCATGCTTGTCACTTTGCAACTGGCTTATTGCGCTCAGCATAATGTCCTCCTGGTTCCTCCATGCTGTGGTACGGAACATGACTTCCTATTCGTGGCTGAGTAATGTTCCATTGTACAGATAGACCCTATTTTCCTTATCTGCTGTACTGGTTGATGCACCGTGTCAACTTGAGCAGTTTAGATGTTTAATTAAGTGGCCCAGCAGAGAGCAAAGGTTCCTGCTTCTTAAGCACCCTCACCCTCTGCAGGAGGAGGGCGTGGACGCTGTGAGCTCTGCACGCCCACCCCACGTAGCCTGGATGATACGAGGAAGGAAGGGAGGCTTTCTGGGAGCCGCAGCCGGCTCTGCCTCTGCACTTCCTTGTCTCCTGTACCAGCAACGGCTGCCCTCTGGCACGAGACGCTCTGCCTTGGAGCCAGCTGCGCACGGGCTGAAACCGCCACAAACTGTGAACTAAATAGAGCTTTCCTTCCTTAATTTTGGGTGTTGGGTATCTTGTCCCAGCAGTGAGTGAAAGTACCGAGACACCCACTCATCTGTGCACCGATGCTTGGATTGTTTCCCCATTCTAAACTTTTTTGGGAAACTGCCTTTTTGTTTCCGCAGTGACCACACTATTTTATGTTCCTAACAGCAGTACTCAGGGCTCTAATTTCTCTCATTCTTCCTAATCATTGTTTTTTTTTTTTTTTTCTGTTTTTCATAGACGCCATCCTAATGAGTACAAGTTGGCTTCACATAATTTCTTTTTTTTAAATTTTATTTTAGGGGGACAACCCGCTTGGGACCCCCTCCTGTCCCTCTCTCAGACAGAAGTTTTCTTTCCCTCAGTAAATATATTCTGCTCATAAAAAATAAATTTTTTTTGAAGAGTAAAAACAAAAGCACAGACAGCAGAAATAAAAACAGAACAGGGTAATATACAGCAATGCATATTTTGCAGATTTTCAAAACAAGACAAGCAAAGTAACAATGGTTTTCTATTATCTATTTTTATCATCAAATCTGTTGCTCAGATTAACAGATACAGTTATGCAAGAATGGACAAATAATTGAATATTACTGATTGCTTTCAAGGGACCTTAAGTTTTTCTTCTTTTCTTACTTTTTAAAAAATCACTTTAATGAGAGTGTAATAATAATTGATAAGACGTTAGAAGTGGCTCACACTTAGAAGACCAAGAGAAGGTATTTGAGTTTGGTTTTTGTAAGTGGATGCAGCTAGGGTCTATGCTCATAAGTGAAGTAAATCAGACCCACATGTGTAAGTGTTGTATTGTCTCCCTAGTGTTAGAACCTAAAAGAAGAAGTAAAACCTGAGAAATGTAAGAGCAATAGTAAAGCAGAGAGAAACTGAACTGAAGGATTAAACAGCAAAGACGAGAGAAAGAGAAAAGACAGGAAAAGAGGAAGAGGAAAGCATGCAAGTATATATACAGGACAGCTGAACTGATTGTGCTAATAATTTCCATCAGTCTTTTGAAAGTAGAAGTTCACGCGTAGGATTTTCCCCTTGACTAGCTCTGCAGGCTGATACCTGCACCCTAAGCGAGGTGCTTGAGGACAGCAGTGAGGTGCTCAAGGGCAGCAGCGAGGCGCTCGAGGACAGCAGCGAGGCGCTCGAGGGCAGCAGCGAGGCGCTCAAGGCATCACACAACGTCAATTTGAATTTTCCTAGGGCCATGAGTGCTGCCGAGAACCTTTTCATGTACTTTATGGGCATTTTATATCTTCTTTGGAGAAATGTCTACTGAAGTCTTTTGCTTATTTCGAGCCAGCTCATTCATTTACCCTTCTTTTTGTTGTTGAGTTTTAAGAGTTCTCTTTATATTCCGGGTATGAGTCCCTTATCAGACAGATGATTTGGAAATATTTTCTTTCATTGTATGGGATGCTATTTCACACACAAAGTTCATAATTTTCACAAAATCTGATTTTTCTTTTTTTTGTGTGTGTCTGTTTTTGGTGTTGTATCTAAACTTATCATTGTCCAGTGCTGTGAAACTTTTCCCCTATTTTTCTTCTAAGAGTTCTGTAGTTCAGGTCTTACCATGAAGGAGGAAAGTCCCCTTCGGCCCACAGATCGCGTGCCTGTGCACTAACCGCACTGCTGCCCCTCATGCCGGGTGCGGACTCGCAGCAGCCATTGCTGTTGCACCAGCCCAGCCCCCAGCTGAAGCTATTTCCGGGGTATTTAAATAGGCAGCAGCCTCTTTCCTCCTGTTATTTTCCATTTTTCTCCTTTGAAACTTGACATTAAATATGAGGACATTTAAAAGTAATCGCACAACAGGGAAAATGTTCGTGCTGACTCCGGAAAGGCGTAGCTCATAAAAGCAAAACTTCAGGTCTATACTGCAGGCTGATACTTGAGTACAGAGACAACTACAGTCATTGAAACTGATAACAGTAGTGAAATAACAAAAGCAGCAACTCCAAAAGGAGGAGAGCCTGCTCTCCAGAGTTCCCACATCATCATATTCAAACGTCCAGTTTTCATCAACAAAAATCACAAAGCATACAGCAAAACAGGCCGTGAGGCACATTCCAATGAAAACACTAAGCCAACAGACGCTCCCTGAAAAGCGTCTGATGGTGAATTTACTAGGAAAAGAATTTTAAATTACTGCTCTAAAGATTCTTGCAAAAATAAAGGAAGAGTAAGAAGAATCAAAGCAAATAATGTATGAATAAAGTAGAAACACCAAGAAAGAGGCATTACACTTAAAAAGAAATCACACACTCTAAATGGGAATAATTAATATTTGCCAATCACTGAACAAATTGAAAAGCAGAGATGAACAAGGAAAGGAGGGAATCTATAAGCTTGAAAAATAGGACAATGGAAACTACCAAGTCTGAGAAACAAGAAGAAAGAAGATGGGAGAAAGGTGGGAAAGACCGATGGTGTGCCTGGGACCCCAGCAAGGGAAAAGAAAGGGACAGATAAAGTGGAAGAGAATTTTTGAACAAATGCCTGGAAAACTTGCAAAATTTGATGAATGACAAGAATACAAACATACAAGAAGCCCAACAAACTTCAAGATGAACCCAAACAGATACCTATGACTAGTTATATCAAACTTTTGAAAAGAAAAAAAAAAGGAATAATTCCAAAAACAGCAAGAAAGAAGCACTTGTCACATGGGAAATCCTCAATAGAGCGAGCAGCAGATTGCTGGGCAGAAACACTCGAGGGCAAAAGGCGGTGGGCTGGAACATTCGGAGTGCGGAGGGCTCCTGTGTCCTGCAGACTTACCCCCAGAGGTGAGGGGAAATTTAGACATTTCCAGATAAGCACATGGGAAGGATTGCAGGGCCGGTGTAAGAGAGTTTGTAGGTGAAATTAAAGGACACAGAACAGCAACTCCAAACCTTATGAAGGAAAACACATCTCAATAAACATCAGAGCAGGAGCAATCATAAACACTGGTATTGTTGTAACAGCACTTGCTGTAGGTTTTTATTTTTACCAGATATAAAAGACTATTTTTTCAAAAAATAACTATTAATCTAAAAGCTAGTATTTGTGTAACACCATATTTTGTTTCCTACATAATTTGTGAAACTAATGCATTTAAAAGAATTATTAGTGGGGGTCGCGGGAGTTATAAAAAAAAGAATTATTAGTATATGTTTTGAAACTCTTGATGTGTAGAGATATAATTTTATGATGCCAGCAATTCAAAGGGGTAAGGATGGAGCTTTAATAGAGCAAAGTACTTCCAAGCTGCATGTAGCATGGTATTCACACATTATTGAAGTTAAACTACTATAATTCAAAGTAGAGGCTTAGAGCAGTAAATGCAACCTCCATGGTAGCCACAGAGAAAGTGTCTAGAAGATATGTACAACAGAAAATTATTAAGCATTTCAATTAAACAAGAAAATATAAAACAATGGGATAGGAGTCCAGGATAACTGTCACAACTATAGTAAGATAATTTATTATGAGGATACCAGACTACTCAGCATAGAAACAGAGACTATCGTACGATGCTGGGAACACTGGATACTTACATGCAAAAGAACACAGCTGTACTCCTAAGGTAAATCAAAGTGGATTAGAGACTTATGGTAAGCCAAGCCCAGGTGGTTCCAGTAACACCGGTGCAGTAATACTGGCCGTGGGGCTGGATGTGCAGGCTGTTAGCAGCTACTGTAAAGGCTACTATACCAAGAGTGAAATTGGCCAAAATTAATGGAAATGTACTTCTCCTGGACGTTGTGAGCTTTTAGTAGATTCCAGTTATCCCTCTGGCCAGTGCCATTATAGTCCAGGTGGGAGATGGATTCCTGGCACTTTCTCTGTCACCATCTTCCTCCCAGGAGACTTTGGCCAGAAGCCGCCCCATCTTCCGGGGCTGCCGTGCTGTTGAAGACATTGTGCCTGATGCCAGTACGAGGACATGAGCTTCCCGGAGCCTGGTAGAACTACGCATCAAAATGATCTTTAAAAAAAAAAAATCTCTAGGGGGAGTGCTGAATTCCCAAATATGTGGCAAAGAATGGTTTTACCTTTTAAATACTCCAGGAATTTTTTTTTTTTTTTTTTTTTTTTAAGGAAGCAAAGATTTATTTAGCTCATAGCTTGTGGAGGTTTCAGTCCGTAATGAGCTGGCCCAAGGCAGGATGGCACAGGCAACAGTGTGAGGCGGCAGAAGACAGCAAAAGTAGACAGCAAATAAAAGGGGAGAGCCAGCCTCTCTCCCCCTTTGCACTGCAAGCAGACCGGACACCCCGTGTGTGTGTGTGGGTGAAGGCTCATGGTGTCTCCCTAGGAACCTCACTTCTCTGGGGCTGATGATGTTGACAAAGTGGAGATCCTGGCCCTGTGCTGAGTTGCTCAGTCAAGCAAGAAGCAACTCAAGATAAACTAACCTTATGAGCTTGAGTTTTTGGCCAAAAAATAATGTCAGTTTATTTAGACACTTGACTGCCTCTGAGTAGAAAGTTTGACCTTAAAACCTGAGGATGTAGAACCTGGAATGAGGCACATGAAGAAGAATGCTAACGTAGCTCGTGGCTGCTCCAGCAGGGAAGCTGAACAACTGCCCTGCACAGGTGTAGTGTACACAGACGTTCCTCTGGGCCATTGTCCTCCTGGCTGAGCTACCGTACAACCCTGCAGCCTGTAAAGGCAGCAGGTCACTAGAGCAAGTGTTTTATTTAAGTTTGCAGTGAAAACTGGGTTGAGGGAGGTGATTGATGGCTTCCTTTGAGGACAAGACAGATGAGTACCTAACTGTGTCTACAGTAGCTGTGTTTTCCTCATTAGATCTCTATAGACCTCTTGATTATTAAATTACTTTAGTGAAATTTTTAGCTTAGAACAGTAGAATTGAATGACAAGATCTAATTTCTAGTCCCCTGACTAATACCCTGTTTATTGTTATTTCCACTAATACAGTATGAACTACACTTCTCTGAGGTAAAGCTAATTTTTGATTTGAATTTAGTTTAACTCAACATTTATTCTGGAGCACCTTCTAAGGGCCAGGAAACCGTGGCCCTGTTTCTGGCTCTGTGGTGACTTTTCATGAAGTCTTAGCATCTGTAAATGGACCAGATCCTAGTTACTTCTGCACATCATTAGGATGGACTGTGTATCAAAGTGCCCTGCACACTTTGTCCTTGTGGGAAGGGGCCATCATTATTGTCATTGTTTTATGTGTAAACAATGTGTCCATTCTTGCCTGGATGCTGTGGGCGAACTGGAAGTCCTATCTGATCCTTCGCACTTAAAAAAATGTTTATTTTATGTTTTAAGGAGAATAAAAAATAGTAAATAACAACAACAACAACACAAACCATTAAAGACAATACAGACTTTCACTAAACAAAATAACAGAAATTCTTTTTTTTTTTTTTTTTTTTTTTTTTGGTGGAACCAGGGATTGAACTCAGGCCCTTGAGCTTGCTTGTCAGGGAAGCGCTTATTCCACTGAGCCATCTCCCCAGCCCCAAATCTCACTTTTTTTTTTTTTTTCTTCAGAAATTCTTGATGTTTCAGAAGACGTGAGGACAGGACCTGCTGTGCGGACCGTCTTCCATCTGACACCTGTGCGGCATCTGCTCGCCCTCTCTGCACCACCCCATTTCCGCCTGGGTCCTGGCAGCAGCTCATCTAGATCTGTGTAGTGTTCCACCTGCGCGCTAAGTCTGGCTGGATTTCCGTCCCTTTCATCCCACCTTCCGATGCGCTGATTTTGCGGAAAGAGCATCAGTAACGAATGTATTAGGCGGAGTGTTTGGCGACCTCGTGCCACTCTGCAGCCTTCACAGGCCGATGCCACCTCTTGGCGCGCTCCCAGGGCCTGGTTCGGTGGGGGCTCCGCCCAGCCGCAGCGCTAGCCCTGCTCCATCCAGCCCCGGTCCTCCGCGGTGAAGTCACCGGAAATGCAAAGGGCAGGGGGCCTTCCAGCCGCGGTCGCCCTCCTGCCTGGCCGTCTGTCGTCCTTCCCCGCCCCTGAGGTCTTTATTCTGTGCCTCATCGCTTCTCATCTGGATGAGGGTAGGTTCTCTTGACAGTCGCTGCGCCAGGCACCTGCCACCCGCCGAGCCAGCCTTCTGCGCCGGCCCGCAGGGGCTGCACCAACAGGACTGCTGTCTCCGCCAGCCCCGCCCGCGGTGGGGGCGCTGCTGCTCCGCTCCATCGCAAGGGTGTGGCTTTCAAGTGGATTTCTCTCGAACTTTTCAGTCATGGGGATTTTCCTGCTTGCACTGCCCTGGGTCGCTCCTGATGTGACTGGAACAGTGCATGAGGAAATCGGTTCATGGAGGTGGCTTGGAAGCAGAACGAGTGCGTGAGGAGCCCTCTGTTGTGTCTGCAATCTGCGTGTGCTTGCGTCTGAAACATCTCTTGTTGATACCTACACACACACACACACACACACACACACACACAGCGACCTCTGGAGTGTGAGCTTTCCTTACGATCCGCACACACTATTACATGTCCAGCAGCACCCTGGAATTGGCATGCTATTGTTTCTTCAGAGCAATAAATGAATATGCACGAGTGGGGAAAGCCTACACTATAAATAGCTTCATTTTAGCTCGGCTCAGATTGCTGCCAAAATGTTGTAAAAAGCAATGTTTCTTTGTGTGTGTGCGATGCTGGGGATTAAACCCAAGTCCTTTTTACTGAGCCTTAATTTTTCTCTTTTTTACTTTGGCTTTTGAGACAGGGTCTCAGTAAGTTGATACACTGCCCAGGCTGGGCTCAGACTTCTGCTTAGTCTCCTGGGATGCCACCACGCTCAGCGAAACAATTTTTAAGAGTTCGTTGGAGTTGGGGATTGTGGATGTGGGATTATGGACCCCTGTTATTCAGGATTCTCCAGAGAGATAGGCTCTCTCTCTCTCTCTCTCTCTCTCTCTCTCTCTCTCTCTCTGTGTGTGTGTGTGTGTGTCTCTCTCTGTGTCTCCCTCTCTCTGGTATACATGGTCTATCTTTTAGAGTTACATAAATGAGGGACAGAGACATACTCTAGGAGCTGGCTCCCATGGAACTGTTCCCGCTCCCCATGCACTGCAGAAGCTGGGGAGCTTGGAATCCAGCTGATCCTGGAGGCCCAAGAAGCCAGTATGCAGCATGCAGAGTAGAAGCCAAGTGCCCAAGTGCTCAGGTCCAGAAGACAGTGAAGGTCTGTCCTCTGGGTCCCCGTTCCCTCAGGCCCTCACGAATTGGAGGATGCCTGTATACCTGCATCCTCTGTCCCCAGTCTCCTGATTTGCACACTGATCTCTCTGGTACCACCTGCAGAGACATATGCAGAAGGGCGCTTCCCCAGGCAGCCAGCCCTGTCAAGTTGGCTCAGGGGCTGGTCACCATAGCACCTGGTGCATCACCCAGTGTTTACAGCTGAGGAGCCTGGCGCCCAGAGGCTCAGAACCGCGTCCGCGCCAGGGGATGTTGGAGTAGGATGCGGCAGTGGCCCTGGCTGTATGCTCCGCCCAGTGTGCAGTGCTGACCGCTGGCAGGTGTCCCTGATGTGCCCCTCCATGGGGGGGGGTTATGCCTTCTGTGCTATTTTCCTTGAATGAAGATGCAGTTGATGGACCATTAGGGTGGTTGTGAGGTGGTGGGATATAGAGAGAGCGCCAGCTTTGGAGGACTGCTGGGCCTGTGGGCTCTATCTCCGATGATGCGGTCTCAGCCTTCCCTAATCTTGCGATTCTTTCCCTCTTTGTCTGCTTTCTTACCATTACTGCTGCCACCTGGCTGAGTCCTGGGTTCCTGCTCATACTGTCATCCTGTCCCGGAGGCCTGGGATGAGCCTGCCAATTCCACAGACTCCCTATGCCTTTACCTCCCTCAGGACAAGCCAGCATGGGCTGTTGCAGTCAGTGCCCACAGGACACCTCCAGCCACCAGGGACATTGCAGAAAATACCCCGCAGCTTGCCACGACAGTTCCTTACTGCTGTGATGTCCTTGATAAGGCAGCCGTATTGCCTGTCCTCCCTTCCCCTGTCCTCTAACCCCTTAGTACTCATTATAGGCTGTGGTCATGGGCATTAAATGCTGTGTGGCTGGTGCAGCACATCCTGAGCAAGGTCCTTTCAGATCCACCACTTCTTAAGCTTCTTCTCTCCTAGCAGTAGAGTGGAGCCTTGTATTTCCATCCCACTGCAGGTAGACAGCCTTCTCAGTGATGGATAAGTGCAAGTCGTCACCTTTCTGCTGCTGGGATGAGACATGAGATGTCTACAACTTAAAGGAGACAGGCTTTTTCTGGCTCATGCTTTTGGGGGGTTCAGTCCATGGCTCTGGCTCCAAGGAAAATGCTTCATGGTAGAAGTATGTGGTGGAAGAAAGCCTCTTGTTCCACCACAGTAAGAATGAGATGGACAGCAAGGGCCATGCTGAGAGAGCGGCAGAGCCAACAACCACAAAATGCATTTCTAGGTCATGCTCTGACCTATGTCCTGCAGCCATGCCTCGTGCTCCAACAGGACCCCATGGAGGGGCCCATCGATGAGGTTGGTGCTCCTTGATCTAATCTCCTCCCCAAACCTCACCTCTGAGCACACGAGTCTTTGGGGGGACATTTTTGGTTTAAATTGTAACAGAGACAGTGCTAGGCACATGTCAAAGGCAAATTTTATTGGCAATTTTGTCCTTGGTCTATGACAGGATGTTTACTGTAGCAGCTGATGGTTACCACTGCAAGGCTGCTGAAGGTCATCACAAGTCAGAATGGAATCTTTGTAGGCTGGGAGAAGACAATGCAGACAAACTGTGATGGAGGAGACTCCTGGGAGGGTGAGAAGCTCTGTGAATGCTCTGACGGACGCACTGTGAGCACAGCCCCTGTGAGATCTGGTGAGAGGAGAGGTCACCCTCACGGTCCTTCTGTGTGGGAATCCGGCTGCACCAAGACAGATTCTGCTGAAAGGAGAACGCGGTTCTAGCAGAGCTGAAGCTGTAGTGTGAGGTGCCTGGTACAGCGTCTGAGGGCGGGGCTGGCGTGGGCATCCCACCCAGGGAATGAGAGGTGAGCCCTGTGGTTGTCGTACCAGAACTGCGGCTCATGCATGCCAGGAGCCACTACAGCAGACAGACAGAAGCAGCCAGGTGCCCAGGAGTGTGAGGACCACCTGGACGCGGCTGCCAACACCACTCCTGTGTGCCCCAGGACCCTGGGAGCTGCGGCCACCCGCAGGAACAAGAGGGGCGTGTGTGTGCATGCATGTGCATGCATAAGTGTGCGGGCGTGTGCACACGCTCGTGCGCGCGTGTCTTCCCATAAAGATGTGAGGCGAAGATTTTGTGCCAGCTCAGAAGACACCAGGCCCTTCTCACTGCGTCCTAGCATGGATGGAGAAAATAAGGGCTTTGGGGCTTCTTCCCAAAACACCACTAACCCCGCCCTTAGGGCTCAGGCCTCACGACCTTCTCCAGCCCTGGTGACCTCCTGAGGGCCCACCTCCAGACACACCATGTGGGGATAGCAATTCCAAAATGATGGGAGGGGGAAGCCACGTGGTCGGCCAGGTACGGTAAAGGGGCAGAAGCCGCAAGCATGCAATGTCACTTGGAGTCCCTGGCCGGCCTTCTCCCCTCTGCATCTCCTCAGGGAGCAGATCCTGCTTGCCAGCAGCGACTTCTCTTCCTGCACCATGTAGGGCTCCTTCGCCACCTGTCCTCCACTGAGCTTCCACACCTCGGTCCCCCGGTGACCATTCTTGAGACTGTCCTCTTCTTTGACCTTGTTTGCCTGGTCCCAGGGGCGCACAGCCGGCTCCTTTCTGTTCCTTCCTGTTCTCTGTCCTCAGGCCCGTGAGCCAAGGCAGTGAACCGTTAGTCCTCTTGTCATCTTCCCTGAAGTGGCCTTGCATCCCTCCTGCGACAGAGCCCTGCCTCCGCCTCGGACCGCCGTGTCCTGCGGGGTGGCGCCGGCCAGTTCCTCAGGCCGCGTCTGTGCCGAGAGCCAGTCCACGTTTGTGCGAGGAGCGGCTCTTCTGGCCCCAACGGCAGCTCCTTGCGCTAGTGGGGACTCCGCGTTCTTCTCTTCAGGAGCACACTGACCCTTTCCCTTCTTGTCACATCTCTGGGACTCCAGAAATAGTGTCATGTTTGCTTTCTCTGAATGCAGGCCTTTGCCTGGCTTTCTCTCCTCAGGAGAGCCTGCCGTGCACGATTTGGTGTAATTACAGATATCATTTGGCTTACACTTAGTACTTTTACTAGTGTCACTCACACCTGTCATATTTATTTTCCCTAGTTTTTAAAGTAATAGATTAAAATTTCATTATATAGCTTTCCTTTTAGACTTAACTCTTCTTTTAGTGGTTATTATGGAAAGTGCAAAAAGCATCAATTACCAAAATTTACCTTAAATCAATGTTTCTACTATCTTGATTATACCTGAGCAATTTTGTATTGACCTTCCTTCATTCTTTCCCCACCTTTCTGTTCTTATTGTTACATATCTGGTCAAGTGGAAATTTAATTGTAATGTTGCATCACTAGTGTTCATTTAAATGTACCCAGAATGTACCTTCCCTTCCTCTTGTTCCTCAGTGTTTACTCTGTTTACTTTTCTGTTCATTTTCCTTCTGCTTGAAGAACTTCCCATAGATTTATGTTTTGCTCCAGACATGATGTCGCTCAAATCTGTTTTTATGATTATTTCTCCTTTACTTGTTTTTATTTTTATTTATTTATTTTGGTACTGAGGAATGAACTGGAGACCTTGCGCTTGGCCAGGCAGGTGCTTATGCTGCTGAGCTATCTCCCCAGCCCTACTCATTTTATTATTTATTTTTTAAAGAGAATAAGAAAATAGAAAAAAAATCATAAGAAATGATACAAGATCAAGAAGATGGCTCAGTGGAATAAATGCTTCCTTGGCAAGTGCAAGGGCCCAAGTTCAATTCCCGGTTCCACAAAAAAAAAAAAAAAAAAAAAAAAAAAAAAAAAAAAAAAAAAAAAAAAAAAAAAAAAAAAAAAAAAAAAAAAAAAAAAAAAAAAAAATAAGAAATCATACAGAATTTCACTAAACAAAATGATAGGAATTCAATAATGGCTGTTATATCACAAATTGTTACCTTCAAATCAGTTGTTCAGATTACCAGATCTATGCATGCAAAATTGGTCAGAAAATGAAAAAGAAGAAAAAAAAATGCATTAACAGTTCCTTTATAGACCAGCAGAGGGCTGGCCAAGTAGCTCAACAGTTTAAAGTGCCTCTGCTTAGGCAGATGCAGAGGCCGGGGTTCAATCCCTGGCGTGCTCTGCCAGCCCCACCCCTAGCGAACACTGAACCAGCAATTGAAACTGGGCGTGGTGGAGCACACCTGTAATCCCAGCGCTTGGGAGGCTGAAGACAGGAGAATCACTATGAGTCTGATCTATGAAGCAAGATCCTGTAGACCCTGTACTAACATACAAAAAAAAAAAAAGACCAGCAGAAATTAGCAGTACAACTATTCAAGTTATCCTGTCCACCCCCCCCCAGTAACTTTCCCTTTCCCCCTTCCTCCCTTCCTTCCTTTTCATAGGGAACAGATTTCTAGGGTGCTGCTCACTCCTTTTCAAGCACCCTAAGTGTTGCTGTGACCCTGGGGCTACTGGGGCACTGGGAGAGAGGGTTTTCCCTGAGCTGGTACCCGGCAACCAGAATCACGGAGGAGTTGCCTGATGAGAGTGAAGCCACAGAAGAAATGCAAATATTATCACTGGAGGTGCTGTGTGAGGCCAAGAAGAGACGGGGAAATGCCTGGGTCTCTCCTCCGTCCACATGAAGTCTACCATTGCCAGTGTTTCTTACTGCACAGATAAACCAGAAATCTGGAACACATGTAATCTGGGAAAATACGATTCTCAGAAAGTCAGAGCAGAAGAAAGGGTGCAAGGATAAGGAGGATGCATCTGGAAACCTACAACCAAATTACTGGCACGGGGTCAGATAGCTCTTGGCAGGCTTTCTATCCATGAGTGACCTCCGCAGACAGCCCTGGAGTGGACGGGGAGCACCTGTGGACAAATCTAGGAGGCAACAACACTGAAATGGACAGAGGTAATCCCAGCTTCCTGCACCCTCAGAGCATGTCAGGTAGGTACTGATTACTAATAATCCCTTCTCACATGGAGAGAGGGCTCAAGCAGGTCATGGGCACTCCAATAATAAGGTTTCATCTCTCTTGCCTCCTTGGGGGATATCAGTTAGACTCCATTTTCTCCTAGCATCCCTCAGAAGGCCCAGATTTCAGGCTAATCCAAGTCCTGTTTCTTCCTAGTCAAGCTCAGATCTGAGAGCTTCATTTTATTCTTACATTAAAGGTTCACATACCATACTTTTGCAATGTTGCTGAGTACAATTCTCTGTTTTCAAGATTCACAATAAAACCAGCACACCAAAGCTCAGCGTTTCTGACATAAGGAGATTAGTTTTACTCGATATAATCTTTCCAAATGGATCCAAGTTCTTATCAGGACACATTATTAATTTCTCGCAGCATTGCTGGGTTAGGTGGTCTCCCCTCCCCCAAGTCTTTACCCTCCCTCAATTTCTTTCAGAATCAGGTCGCAAATCAATCCCATCGTATTTATTTCTGCTTTTAGACATAAATCCCCAGACAGGGAGACAGATCACCCCACATTTCTACAACTCTATCTGTCCCGACCGCTTGCCAATACACCAGGCTCAAAGTTCATTCCTAATTCTTTGTCCAAACTATAAATCTCCCAGGAATCTCTCTCCACTATTCCTGCTTAAACTTTTTTTTTTTTTTTGCAATTTACTTAAGTAATTAAATTGATTTTGTACTGATAGTTAAAGACATAAAATTGTCCATAGGATGCTGGGATACGTGCGTGGACTACGTAATGTTTAAATCAGTTTAAATGTATTGAGCTCCTTAAGCATCTGCTATTTCTTTCATGGTGCACAAATTTAGAAATCCTTCCTTCTGGCGTATTGGTTATCTAAATTTCAAGGTATAAGTGGGACCCATTGAACCTGTGAAGGCTTTCCTAATTTCGCCTATTGTTTTCTCTATAGCATTGGTAACACCTGGAGCACTTGCTCTGTACCCTGAACTCTCCCTAAATCCGAAGGGTGACTTTGGCTCACCTGTGTTTGCGCCACTGCGGGTGTGTGACCAGTTCACACCATAGCGTCCCAGTCCCTAAGATCATCAATCTCATCCCAGCCCAGGCTTAGTGACTTTGTGAGACTCTGTCTCCACATTGGAAAAGTAAAAATAAACAAGGTCTTCTTGTACAGCTCAGGGTGAAGTACCTTGGTTCAGTCCGCAGCCACACACATATTCACACACATACCCACACCCACACTTCCACCATCACCATTAGAATGCGAAGGTTGTCCCAGTTGTGGAAACACTAAAAACTTGTGTTTGTAGACCACAGCAGTGATGGTGAAGAGACTTATAATGGTGTGACACACAGTGGCAGTCTTCCAAAGGTCTGTGGCTTTTGAGAGAAAAAGACAAAATATAAGGGAGGGTCATTTGAGGAGATTGGTTGGGAAAAAATGAAAGTGAGAAGAAAATATATGGGAGATAAATCTGAAACCAGAGGACACACAACCTCCACTTGGATCAATACATTGTCACCCATGAAAGATCCTGACTATGCCACAGGGCTGTGTGTGATGGGCCACGTGACCTGCCACAGGTAGGCAGAGTGCATGGTGTGGCATGAAGGTGAATAGGAAAAGCAAGAGTTAGCACTTCACAGCTGAGAAACTCCTGCCCTAGTGATAACGGAGAAGCAGAGTACGAGAGGCACCCCCAGGGAGCTGAACACACGCTGAAGGCTGGCAACAAGAGCTGCTAAAATCTGAAAGCTGAAAACGAAAGTCATCAGAAGAAGCAGAAAGAACAGAGTGTTGATCAAAGTCAGCCAAGAAACAAGGAAAAAAAAATTTTCAGGGTAAATGAGTCAAATGTCTCCAGTGAAAAGCTAAATAAAGCGAAGAAAAAATTCACAGATGAAAACAGATGATGAAGAAGAAAAAATATCAAAGAGAAAGTGCTTGACAATTGGGTCGGGGGGAAGCAACTTACTTACCTCTGAAGTCACTGCTGTCGGAAGCCTCGCCACAGCCCATACTCAGAGGCTGGGGACGCGGCCCCTCGGCAAAGCGTGTGCCTGGCACATGTAGGGTACTGGGCTTGACCCCCAACACTGTCCCCCCAAAATGTATTTAAATTTTAATTGAAGACTTGCCAGAATTAAAATAAGGGGCAAACTTACATAATAAAAAGCCCACAGAGAATCTGGGGAAAGAAGAAATACCCAACTTTAAGATATATTCTTCAGACTTCAAAGATAAAACTCGAGGGTTTCAAAAGAAAAAAAGTCATCATGTGGGATCAAAGGAATAACTGAAATTAGAATTCTCAAAGACAACCTAAAAACAAGACAGAAATGAAGCAGGCATTTTCTTTGAAAGCATGAAAAATAATTTTCAATTTTAGTTGAATAGTTAAGCACCAAGGTATGGAAAGCAGTTTTAGAAATATGACAACTAGGGACTTCTGCATCTGCAGCCTCCTCTGGAGGAATCTACAGAGAATGGACTTTATTTAAAATACAGACTAGAAAATTTTCAGGAAAAAGAACAGTAATGTGCTGTCGTATTTTCTTCATTGCTGGAACAGGACGTCTCACACCCACAGCTTCAGGAAGAAGTTTCCTTGGGATCTTGGTTTCTAAAGGTTTCAGGCCACAGTTGGCTGGATCCAAGGCAGGGTTGCACGGCAGAGAAGGAACAGCCCACGGCTTGGCAGCGGGACATGCAGAGTGACCGAGGAGGAGGAGGTGGACTATCCAGGCCCCGCCCCTGAGGCCTCCTCCTCACTCCATGCTCCCCTCACAACATCTCCACGCGTAGCTGTGACTCATCCGTGGGCTAATCTAGTGATGGGTGTGACCCAAGCCCCTCCCACAATGCTGCTAGGGGCACGTGAAGCTTGAGGGACAGGGTGAAACAAACCATAACATATGTGTAGTAGAATCTTCCTTTGGGTGGACAAGACCTGATTGCAAAAGCAAGGAAGAAACCTGAACACACAAATTTGCACATTGAGATAAATGCTCTAACATAGAAGTGGTGGGAAAACATCAAGGACAAAGGAAAGCAGAATACATTCACTGACTTTTAGAAAGTAGGTGGGAGTTGCGGTACATTACTAAAAAATTGATATCTCAGTTGGGAAGAGATTAAGTTAAGAAAACAAAGCTTAGAATAGCAAAGAGGATTTAGGTCAAAGGCAAACATCACAGCAAAAATACAAAATTGCAACATTCAAGAAAATGTTTTAAAGTTAAAGATACCTTGGGGAGGCAAAAATAACACAAATATAATTTTTATAAAATATCGCAAACATACTGTTAAGGTTTGTATCTAGTTGTCCCTCCAAAGCCTCATGCAATCATGGGCGGCTTTTGGAGTCTATGATTGATTGTTGGACCTCAAATCAATCCAAAACTCTAGAAGCTGAGGTTTTGGGGGGACAGCCAGACACAAGAATCTATGAACACTCAATGCCTTATTTTTAGTACAGGACAGACAAAGCTGTCAAAGCCATTGAGGATATAGAAGATTCAACAGTTCTTACAAGGACGGTCTATGAATACATGCTAAACAAGATATTCTGATAATAGAGTGTACAATTCTAAAGTTTACATGGAACATTTACAAAACCTAATTATATGTTAGAGAACTCCCCAAAGTGAAATTTTACATTCAAATTTGTCTGATGACAATACCAATTATTAATAAAATCCTAATGGGAAAAGACTTAGCCATGTGGAAAAAATTCTTTAATCCTTAGCTGAATAAATGAGTGCAAGTTGGTATTCCTGAATTTCTAAAACATAACGATAATTAAAACTACATATCAAATCTGTGTATATTTAAAGCAATGATCAGAAGAAAAGTTAGAGCACTAAACACTTATCAATAAGAATGAGAGCAAATCAATTATCAGTCTAGAAAACTAGGTGTCTTTTTTCTCATTGCTGAGACAAAATGCTTAGGGCCCAAAATTAAGGAAAGAAAGGCTTATTTAGCTCAGTTTGTGGAGCCTTCAGTCCATACTCAGCTGGCTCCATGGCAGAGGGGCTGAGGGACAATCATTCTGAACTGCAAAAAGAGAGGAGCAGCAGTGAGCGAGCCTCTTTCCCTCCCTTATATTGTACCCAGATTATCTGCCCCAGGGCGGGTGCAGCACTCACACCCATAATCCCAGCATTGGACCACGAATCAGTCAAAAACTCTAGAAGCTGCCCCATGACTGCATGAGGCTTTAGGGAGACAACCAGACACAAAACATAGCACTAGGGAAATCGGCAGAAAAGGAGGCGCATGGAAAGAAGTAATAGCTACAGCAAAGAATAAGTTTTCTGGGAAGCTCGCTGGGCAGTAAACTGCAATAAGCCAGCCTCTGCAAGGAATGGAAGCCAGACACTGAAAGACAATGCCTTGGGGAAGAAAAGGAGGGAGGTGGATCGTGGGCCCCAGGAAGGATCTGGAGGGAAAATGCCCACAGACCAGGTGAAGAGAAGCCCAGCACAGAAAAAAGAGGGGACAAATTTCATTTTCCTCCTGGATCCCAGCCTGTAGCACAATAGAAGATGGGATGAATCTACAGAGACACAGAGTCCACAGGCTGCCAGGCAGAAATGCACCAGTGAAGGAGAATGTGCTAGGCACGACAGTAGCCGTGGGTGACTCCAGTCCAGGTGACTGGCAAGTCCCATTTGGTCAGGTCACATTTAAGAGGGGCTGCTGGACCCAGGAGTCAGAGCCATGGTGGGTTGGCTTCACCGCAGGGCTGTTGACATCACCGGGTTGACATCACCCGGTGTTGACATCCCCCAGTGACTGGGCAAGAAGCAGCCATGGCGGATGTCCAGGGCCAGGGAGCTGTGGGCAGGCTGGCAGGACACACGCTGAGGAGTCCTGGAACCTGAGCAGCTCAGACCCCCACGCCCAGCCAGAGGCCAGGGTCAGCCGAAACTTCTGTGGAGTTGAAAGCAGCAGAGTCGGCACCCTGTCCTAAGCCTGCGGCAGGCCTTCTGGGCTTTCCCAGCATGGATCTGGGGCCAGTCTGCCTCTTTTGCCTATCAGTGAAGGCAGAGTCACTCCTGGAAGTGAACTCTGCTATGTAGATCCCACGGGATCTACGGGCTTGAACTCAGAGAGAAATCTCCCCATCTCTCTGTCTTCTTGCTCTTTTTTTCTTTTGCATTTGATTTTTTTCATAGTTTTCATGAGTTCTAGTATTGTTTTTAGGGTTTTTGTCTTATTTTGCTTTTGTTTTTTTTCTTCATCCTATCCTATCTTCTTTCCCAGTTTTCTGAAGCCTTGATAATCTTCCTTTTCCATTCAACCTTGCTTCTAATTTCCTTATTATTTATTAATTTTTCTTCTTATCCCTTTTAAAGCTTCTCCCCTGAGGGTTAAATCACTCTGTTGAGGGGATAATGACTATATATTATTTTTTAATTTGTTTTAAATTTCATTATATAACTATAAAATCTAATACCTATGGTTAAATCTAGTAAATTAACACCGGTTTGTCATTTTCTAGACTGTGCTTGATGTTATTATTACTGATTGTGTTGCTTTAGCAAGGGTGACACAGTTGCTGTGATCGGTCATTCTTCCTTGCATGAGAATACAGGGATTGTCTGGGGGAAACAGACATTGCCATAGTCCAGGACCAAGGAGCAAGGTGTGAGACCAAGCAGGCAGCATCCTTTCATCCCTAGCACTTTGTTTAACTTTTTTATTTTTTGTCTTTTTGAGACAAGGACTCACTATGCAGTTCAGGCTGGACTTGCATTCACTTTATAGCCCAGGTTGATCTCGAGCTTATCTCAGCCTCCTGAGTGCTGAGATTGCAGGCATGTACCACCATGCCTGGCCTCTCTAATTCATCAAAGGAGCACGATCTTGGGCAATAAACACTTCCCTGGCAAGCACAAGGTCCTGAGTTCAATTCCCAGTTAAAAAAAAAAAAAAAGCTAACAATCTGCTCCCTTAGAAGACATTTCTGAAAAGTGGGCATTACTTTAATAGGTCTCATTGCTAGTCATAAAGCTACCTGACATATTCAGCTTACAAGCATCAATGCAGGAAACAAATCCAAAAAATAGAGAACAACAAGAAAATACAGAAGTAAGATGGAGCCCCAGAACTTGAGCTCACCTAAGGCAAATTCAGGGGTCACTGAGGTGGGAGAAATCAAAAGCCACCCAGCTGCACTTTCTGAAATGGTCACAGTTTAAGTAACAAAGTGGGTGAATGAGTCTCTAGAAAAAAATTACACAGATGATTGCATAAATAACTAGAGATGACCGTACTGTAGAACATAGCTAGTGAATCTAAAATAGATATAGATAAAGGAATAGAGGTGCTTAGGAAAGTGACAGATGTCATGAGTGTCCAGTATAAAAGAGACTACACACTGTAAAACAGATATCCAGGAGATTGAAAATTCTATTCAAAGTATATGAAAAAGAACCAACCAAGGTGAAGACAGACTCTTAGGTTTAGAAATAAGTTTGCTGTTAGTGATCTTTATATGGAAGATTTCTTTAATTTTTTTATTTTATGAAAAGGAGTAAGACAAAATTTCATAACAAAGTAAGAGGTGAACAACAATAGCTAATGTATTGTATATTGCTATTTGTAAAGTAGTTACTTAAACTACAAGACATAGTCCTAAAAATTCTCTAATCGATATCAATGCAAACCTTCACTTTCTATGAACTAAGAGGCACTAATAGTATAATTGACTTGTGTTTTTCTCTCTTTTTCCTTCCTTACTTCCCATTTCCCTCTTCGTAGTTTCTGTGTCCTTCAGTTTCTTGCCATTTCATGTCTATTGTACATTTTAGACCTTGTTTACTCTTTTAGTTTCTCATACCCAGGAGACAAACACAATGTTTACACATGTAAATCGAATTGATTTCACTACTGAGTATGATCTCAGGTCACATCTATTTATCTATACAAGCCTATGGCTAAGTAATACTCCATTGTAAGAAAAGAGCACTCCTCTTTTAATCAGTGCTTCAGCTGATGGGCCTTTGGGCGGGTTCCAAGATCTAGCTATTATGAACTGTGCTGGTACAAACATGCACGTATATCCCTGTGGTACAGTGTTTTTAATTCTTCTGGGAAGATACTCAGAGTGAAACAGTGGGGTTGCACAGGACCTCTAGTCCTAGATTTTTGAGCAGTTTCCATACTGATTTCCACAGTGGCTACACCACTCTGCAGTAGCTAACTTTCTGGAGCAAAAAGAAAGATCGGCATGTGAAATGGGTGACAAGCTGCTAGCAGCTCAGTCTAGTCAGAAAGAGGGTGCGCAGGGCTGGAAGTCAAAGCATGGGGAGTCAGTCCTTCCCGCCGCTGGGCCGCATCTTATTTCTCCTGCACTGCAGTTCAGGGTGGCACCACGGGTTGCCATGTGGGCGGGCAGTGTCCTGTGTGAGTCACAGCCTGAGCTCACAGCCCACAATCCCAGCGGGTCACACACCCAAGGAGGATGTGTGATCCGCACAGCGCCTTTGCCTGACCTCCAGATCCCCATTCACTCCTGCTTAAGCACGGGTTTCCACACACTGCGCAGCTCCACACAAGCTTGTGCTGCCCTCTGAGTGAACTTAGAGATGAGGGGGAGGAGAGCACGTGGCAGCTTCTCAGCCTAGAAGCCATCTGTGTCCAGCGCTGCTGCAGAATAATTGACTCAGAGCTGTGGCAGGCCTGGCCGTGCTGGAGGGCTCGGGGCATGGCCCCTTGGAGGTTGCCCTCAAGCCGCTGGCTCCCCTGGACCTCCAAGATCCTGCCTGTGTCCCGGGCAGGGGGCTCCCTGTTTTTCAGCAGCAGGCAGCTCTGTGGGGGTGCTCAGGACCCTGCCTCCCCCGGAGAGGAGGAGGATAACTCACTGCTATTATGGACTACTGCATTATATTGGATTATTTTGCTGAATTCATGCACCTACAATATTTAAATGGCAATGAAATACCCATCTCTGACAAAACTAAACAAAAAAGGGGGACATAAATGAAGGACCATTCTGTATCTGTGTATACAAAATAGTTAGGATAGATACACAGCTACTTTCTCTTAATTCAATGAGAAGAAAGACTTGTACTAATAGTGTTTGGATAGGACATCATGTCTGTATTGTGTACTATGAATAATTATTAGGAAGACAACAGTATGCAGAGAAGTCCTTCAGGAGAGAAGGGGCGTGGGCTAGTCTCCTAGGGCTGAGGCAACGAAGTGGGTGGTGGGCAGAAATGACTGTCCATACTGTGGATGTCAGAAGTACGAGCTTGTCTCCCAGGCTGGTGCCCTTGAAGCGAGAGGGCGCATCTATTCCCTGCATCTCTGCTGGCCTCTCCTGGGCTGTGAACAGTGTTCGGCCCCCTCCCCTGGTCTCTACTTTGTCTGTGCTCTGTTCCCCTGTCATACAGGACCAGGCACCCATCAAAGTGACCTTATTTCCACTTGATGGCCTTATTTTGAAACAAGTCGCACTTACAGATATTGGGGATTAGGCATCCACATTAATTCTGGGGACACAACTCAGTTTCATCAAAGAGTGGGTCCTCTTTGTTCATGGCCATGACAATTTCCCCTAAACGGCAATCCTTTCTTCTCAGGGTCAGGCTTCATCTTCTGCCCAGTGACAACGTGGTGATCGGTGTCAATCCCAGCCAACCGCCTGAGGGGCTTGCTCAGCCCCTTGGCACAGGGGACCCACACTGAAGGCCCCCAGATCGGATAGATCAGCCAGTGGGCACCGAATGAGGAAGATTTTGCCAGCCTGGAAGTGACACCCTGTCATATGGGACAGATTAGCCAATGAGAGCCAGTGAGACCAGAATGACAGGCATTCCAAGCATAGCCCTAGTATTACACACTGCTATCCTCAGTGCAGTTGCTTAGTTCACAGGTATCAGCATATATAATTAGTCAGGGTGAGAATCCTACCAATTAACTGGTAGTTTCAAAAAGCTGCTGAAGATTCTCAGGATCATTACATTAACCATCTTGTGCATATAAATGTATGGCTTTGCTCCTGTCATGTTTCCAAGCTTTTCTCCTTGCCTTCTCTTCATTATTTAATTCTTAAGTTCTCACTTTCCTTTTAATTGTGTTACAACTTTCTATTTTTATTTCTTTTTTTGAGTTCTTACACTAGGGAGACTATACGATATTTATACATGTGGGTCTGGTTTATTTCACTTATGAGTATATCTTCAAGTGGCATCCACTTATATACGAAAGCTTCAAGTTAAAAAGTAAAGCCATATTAAAATGCTGAGTTACAAAAGGCTCAAATCAACAACTTCTGACATTTCCAGTCTTATGGAAAACTCGCTACCATTATGGACTACTGGACTATATTGGATTATTTTGCTGAATTCATGTACCTACAATATTTAAATGGCAATGAAATACCCATCTCGGACAAAACTAAACAAAAAAAGGGGGACATAAATGAAGGATCATTCTGTATCTGTGTATACAAAATAGTTAGGATAGATACACAGCTACTTTCTCTTAATTCAATGAGAAGAAAGACTTGTACTAATAGTGTTTGGACAGGATATCACATCTGTATCATGTACTATGAATGATTACTATGAAGACAACAATATGCAGTGTATTAATTATGAAGCTGTCCTACTAACCTGTTCTGAAGCTATCTCATTGCTATTTGTTTCTCAGTAAAATTAAAAAAAAAAAAAAGGAACCAACAGAATGGCATCGATACGTTCCTGGGATGGCTCTTGGGGTTCCTGGGAAAAGCAATGGCCACACACTCAGTGAGGGAGGGAGGCCAGGACTATCAGGACAGAAGCTAAAGAAAGGATTGAAAGTCCCCAAGTCTGCACAGCAAGTGGTGATTACACTGCCGATTCTGGTGTGCAGTGAGTGACAGAGGAGCGAGGAGCGCAGTTCAGACATCTCTGTCAGACAGGCGGGTCAGGCAGCGTCCATTTAAATGGAGAGCGGAGAGAAGATGTTGCGATTCTTTCCCAGGGGCTATGTTCATTCTCCTGCTCTTTGTCAGTTTATGCTAGAAAGTACCTGGACCACCTAGGCTCTTCCTCGATTTTACTTGGCGCACTATATAATATTACAGTAAGTAGGCTGGAGCACAAGGAGTGGGGAATGTGCCAGAGCACTTGGTGAGGCCTCTGTGAGCCAGAGATGGGGACATAAATGCTAGGGAGGCTCATGGACCTTCCTTGCCACAGGCGGTATGGCCTACGGTTGTCCACAGGCTGTCAGCGGCCTCCCATGTCCTCCCCGTGCTCAGGTAAAGGAAGAACTGCTGCCCTTGCATACCGCCTGCGGCCAGGAGGGCAGCGAGCAGTTGGTAGCACGTGGATTCTGAAGTCAGCATGGCTGATCTGTGGGAATCTTGTTCCTTCCCACAGAGCAGAGCTCAGAGGGCCTGTGTGGAGAGCAGAACAAGGGCTCAGAGAGGCTGCAAAGCAGCTGGCCTTCCTGCCTCGTCCATTTGAAAGCGTAGATTAGAGAGACAGTAGATGCAGTGAGAACGACACATGTAGCACTGGACATGCTGCAGTTGGACAGCACAGAGCACCCTCTCGGGGTTCTCTGGGGCCAGGCCATCCCCAAGGGCAGCAGGTGACTAAACATTCAGAAACCAGTTCCTGTGTCTGAGTCAGTTTTTGACCCTGGGCATCAACTGATCAACTGCTTAGAGTCCTCTCCTGAGCTGCCCACTACCCTACCCATCAGAACATAAGAAGCAGCCCATCACAGAACGGAAAGAGCAGGCCCAGCGGGCACAAAGCAGCTACTCGAGTAGATGGTCCCCACCAGTCACCCATCACTGCCATATTGGCACTGCTCAGGTTGCAAACACAACGGCCAGAGGGGCCGCCGGTTGGCTGGAGCCCCACAAGCGCTCCCAACCAGAGCCTTGAAATGTGGTTTCTCCACATGGCTCGGGCTTATGCACCTTGATTTAATCCAAGGGAGACCTCAAGGGTCAACTCTCACAAGACTCAAACCTGGCAGTGAGGTTTCTCTCCCTTGCTCTGGATGTTGTGTGGCATCAATCTGTTGACCAAACAAATCACAAGCCCCGCCCAGACTTAAGAGAAGAAAGAGATTCTCCTCTCAAGGATACCTCAGCAGGACCAGTATCAAGCTTTCTAGAGCCGTTTTTGTTTTCTCAGAGTCTGTCTCCCAAGTCAGAGTATTCACCCCAAATCAACAATCACTATCTGAGCTCTGTCTGTCTATGCTGTAAAGAAGAAAAAGCAGAAATGGGCTTCTGTTCTCCATGACTCCCTCTGTCACATGGAATAGGAGCCTCTGGTCCTTAAATCTTCCAGATTTGCATGTCTATAGCTCCTGGCTTTCAGGAAAGAAGTACTTTTCACCTTGGACCCAGAAAGTGCAGAAGCTTTCAGTGTGGGCTGATGCTGTGTTACTTTGGGCTCCAGGTCCACCAAGGCAGCCTGCAGAGGGCAGCTGCCACGCTTGAGGGGCACCTGACTGATTGCAGTGGGAAGGGGTCTACTGCCCCGTGGGTGCAGGGAGGACTGTCTTGGCATTCAAGGTTCTGTCTACCCTTAGCTAATGCTTAATATCAGTATGTAACCTCCGCAGCCTGGCCTGAGATGAGCTTTGTAACAAAGGCATCAGATTCCTAAAAGAGAGACCTTGAGCCATTATTTTGAGACAGGCTCTTGCTAACGTACCCAGGCTGGGCAACTGGGCTCAAACTTGCAATCACCCTGGCTCAGCCTCCCAGAGTGCTGGGATGACAGGTATGCACCACCACATACAGCTTCCCTTTATTTCTGTAAGTGTGTTAACTATGTTTTAATATGGACAGGGCTGCCCGCTTGAGGGAGGGTCTCCATCCCCACCTCAGGGAGGGTCTCTAACCCTTTGGCTTAGGGACACTTCACTGATTTTGGTAATTTTCAGAGCATTCGACTGATTTCTTTTCTGTGTCTGAGCTTTTCCTGGCTCTCTGGGTGACCAGATTAGCAAACTGAGGGCAAGTGGGATGTCACTTGTCCTTGCTTATTTCCCCTCAGGTCTTGGACTGGCTACTTAATTGGGTAAGAACTTGTGTCACTATTTCGTCATGAACTTTCACTTCAGAAACAAGGTCAAACCTCAGGATAGATTATAAAATAAATGGATATTTTACTTAGATTTTATTTTTTCAAATCTATCTAAAGCCATCTCTAGATCCCATATCTCAAAGATTTCATTTGTTGGCCATCTGCCCAGTGTCTTCTTGCTCGGCCAATGGCGCTGTCCTCTAAAAAGAAAGATGATTATGACAGAATTCCACCAAGAGGTAATTGCATTTGCATCTTCCAGAGCATTTTTGTGCCAGAGCATTTAGACAGAAAAAGTTCATCTGCATACAGCCAAGACTACTTTGAGCATCTGTTCAATAGGCTTGTGTGTGGGATGCCAGAGATGGACTCGGGAAGAGATGGGACACCATTTTGAAATAAAATTAGAAGAGAAACATCAGTACAAGGCAAACTTGTGGAGACAGGGACAGATCCAACGTTCTGGGGTCAGAAAGGATGGGTGCCAGAGCCGGATGTGGGTTCTAGCTGCAGAACTTTCTCCTGAGAGACTGGGATTCACAGGCATTTTCCGTCATTTTCCGCATTCCCACAATTTCCTGGCCACGTGTAGACTAATGTCTCATCTGGAAATTCTGCCCTACTCACATTGAGGATGAGTGATGTGTCTTCTAGGTCTTGTGACTTTTGGTGATGTTACCAGCACCAGCCTTAATTAGAAGTCTGCTGAGGTCCATAAACTGAAATCTAAAGTTTCATTAAACATGATGAGGCAGGACACCTTCCCTCCCGGTGGGAGTGCTGATAAAAATGGGGCTGAACAAGAAGGTCTTAATACATTTGGTTGAAGTTTTATGACTTTGTTCTATGGAGAAGTGAAATGATTCAATTTCTCTAAAATTTTTATGTTGAGACCCAATCTCTAGTGCCATAGCAGTACGCAGTGGCAGCCTTCAATGTTGATTAGACTATGAAGGTAGAGCCCTCAGTCACGGACTTTATGGCCTTGTGAAGCAGGCCAGAGGGGACACATGAGGACACACTTAAAAGCAACACCCTTGAAGCAAAGAATGAACCTTCCTTTGGCACCAAGTTTGTTTTTCCCTTGATCCTGGACTTTAGACTGTGGCATGTGAAAGGTAAAATTATGCTGCTGCTGAGTCACCATCTATGACACTTGGTTGTGGCTGCCTGAAAGGACGAAGACACTGACCAATGACTTTGGGGTAAAATCCTTACAAGCTCTTGCAATGTGGGGTTTTGGAAACTATTCAAAATCTCTGCTAAGTTTCTATGGGAGAAAGAATGCCACAGAAACAGTCAGGCTTGGTGCTGACATGGCTCTCATTTGCTGTGAGCCAGTTCTCTGCACAGTGTGCTGTGTGCCTTGGGGGTGCACTTCACAGGCAATGCAGTGGGCCAGCTGGACCTGAGTGAAACCCGAGTGTCCACTGCCAAATCAAAGATTTGAAGTTGGCGATGAAGTTGGCCTCTGAGCTCTTCCAACCTTGCCTGAGATCTGGCTGCGTTCTGGCAAAGGTTAGGAAGCAGGTGTGTGTTCTTTGTGAGACAAAGGCCTCAGGTAGGAAGCTTAGAAGACACGTCTTAATTGCCGTTATGTCAGATGAAACAACCAGGAACACCCCTTACAGGCCTGCAGAATGGGTTCGGGAAAAGCAATCTCTTGTCGTTGAGCTGCATTTTTTAAACCTAGAATCCTAACATTTCTAATCACCAGGAGTAATCTCTTGTAAAAGGCCACTGAAATCCTAGAGACATTATTTTGATACTGTTTATCTGCTGCTGCTCAGGCAAAAGGCAGACCCTAGGGCCCGCTCAAGGAAATTAATGCTCTCATTTGTCACCAGCCTGTGCAGTGAATGCCCTCCTTCCCTTTCCTGTGGCTTGAGTAATAGTTTAGAAGAAGAAAAGTGATAGGTAGAATGTTTTTCCTAGAAGGAGAAAACTGACAGAAGAGATTGACTACCCAAATCTTTTCCATTTCAATGAGATGTTCTTTCTGCTCAAATTAAATGACTTTGTCAAAATGAATAAGAAGGTACGGCCACTGGAAATGCCGTGGAGGGAATCCATCAGAGGTGGGGCTTGGGCTCCCACCCACTGTGCTCCGGCAGGCAGGCCTCCGAACTCAGTGGCTCCTGACTCTAGTTTAGCGGAATCCACTTCCTTCTGCCCTTGGGGTAAGTCCTAGCTAGCCTCTGGCTGGGGCTGACCTCAGTCTCTTCTATCATGGAGTCAGAGTCCCCGTCTTAGAATTTCTACATGTGCACTCTGCAGCTTGGTGCTGCAGCTCTTCTTTCTTGAATTATTCTCAGCCAGTCCCATAAGGGCTACCTTGAGCTCCATGCAGTGCCAGTCATGGCTTCGATAACTTCAAGTTCTTCATACCACAGAGCACCATGCTCAAGACTCAGCCCAGAAGCGTTTGCTCGGTTAACTCCAGCAGGAATAGCACAACCAGCTTCTTTGCTGCCTAGAATTCACTTTTCCCTTCTAAAAGCGAGGCGTAACACCGGACACACTTTGAGAAGCCACTCTGTCTTCCATCCGGATCTTGTGTCTGATTGGCGCATGCCTCAGCAAGAGTTTGAGCTCACTCTGTTGGCCACTGTGATGGCTCAGGGGTGGGCAGACAGTCTACAGTAATCCTCTTGGGATGAACTCAGGGCCTGCTCTAGGGTGTGAATGAAGACCTCCATCTTGGGAAGTCACTTTATCACCTTGAGAGCTGGCACTGGAAGGAAGGGAGGGTGGGGAGAACTTCAGGAGGACATCATTGAACCGCTGGGCAAAGGCATCCCAGGGACCTTCCACTGTTAAGAATGAGGAAAATGATCTTCATTGTTCAAGCTGGTCTGCTCTGTATTTCATTATAGCTAACAAGATAAATGGGGGAGGTGCTTGGCAACATCTCCGTAGACTCCTGGTCCCTCTGTTAGAGCTTGCTTTCAGATGTCTCCCAAAGCCTCATGTGCTTACAGGTAGGGCTTTTGGGAGTGGTTGGATCATGGTGTGAGGCTGGGTTAGGGGGTGTGTATGATAACTAGGTTGGCACAGCTCTGGATGTTGATAACGGAAGTCCCAGCCTGGGTGTGAGTGGCACCAATCAATAGGCTTGTAGCCTGGACGGAACATAAAGGGACAGAAATAAGGCAGGCTTGCTGTTGTTGCTGGCCGCACTGCTGCCTCCTGCCTGCCGCGCCGTGGCCTGTTTCTCCTGGGCGGTACCCTTCTGCCGTGACACCCTGCTTTGGAGCCAGCCAGCTATGGGCTGAAGCCTGTACAAACTGTGAGTGGAAATAAACCTTTCCTCCTTGAGCTTTGGGTGTTGATTATGTAGTCCCCGAAATGAGAAAAATAACTAATACAGCCTTCTACCTCTGTGACCATTACTCAGATATGTTTTCAAACATATCAAATCAGATTAAACGTGTTTTCAAATAATTGCATGTGCAATTTCTTATTTTGACTGATCTCTAGGAGGAGAATTTTGTGACATTCTTTTAAGTATTTGGGAACACTCTGGATTGAGCAAAGAAAGCAAGGGTAAAATTTCCTGCTTCAGTACATTATGAAATTAGCACACAGGATCCATCCACCACTGACCCTCCGCTGCAGGGCAGTGTCTCCTGGTAAGAGTATTTATCAGTAATTCAAAAGAAAAGAGCAAGACCTAAGGAAGGTGATGAGCAGGTGAGCCCTGGGGTCCTGGGCTACAGGATGGTGAGGGCACTGCGAAGTGTAAGAGTGTCGCCTGCAGCGTGATTCAGATGGCTGGGGCGGAGGAGCACAGGAGGAGCGGGGGGGATGAACAGCTCCCCTCTCGCTCGGCCCCTGTGCGTCCATCTCTCCTGCAGCACGGCAAGTCCACAGCCGTTGATCTCGTCTGCGTCACACTTGCCGCCACCTGGCTCGTGGGTGACTAGACTGGCCGTCCTCATGAATCTAGGCCCTCATGAGTCGCTAGAGATGTCAGTAACCTCAACATCCAGGGCTGAACCAAGGGTAAACGATTTTTGTGTGTATTATTGGCTTTTTAGATTTAATTTTCAAATGGAAAGTAACTGTGTGGGGGTGAACGTGACCTCAGTCTTGTCTTCACACGTGGTGCTCAGCACGCTTTGGGGCCTGGAACTTACCTGTGTGTCATGAGACCTGACAGGCACGCTCAGCTCTTCCTTCAAGGGCTGCAGTCAGGACAGGATTCTGAGCACCAGGGAGAAGACAAACAGGAAGGGAGGCCATCTCTGGTAGACAGGGAGACACCCAGCTTCAAGTGTTTGCTCCACCTAGGAGCCCTGTTTCCAGCAGGGCTGCGCTGTTCCCCACCAAAGCCCACGACCACACACCTCCAGGAGCACAGGGGAGGTGATGGGTCAGGCTCACGTCTGTGGACTGGGCCGTGGCCCTGAGTCAGGGTGAAAGTCAGGGGCATGAGGATGGCAGTCATGGGCATCAGGTGACACACCATGGGGAGGACAGGCACTATTCCCCACAGAGCTGTTCTAGGGAAAGCAACACCAGACAGGCCACGGGAGTGGGCGGGACAGATTTGGCTTGGGTGAGGAATCAGGGGAAAGTCGGATGTCTACAGCCAGAAGAACGGGCCGAGCGAGTGTTTGTGTGTGTGTATGTGTGTGTGCACATGTGCCTGTGTCTGTACATATGTACTGTCCATGTGTGCATCTGGGTCTACGTGTGCACACGTGTAATATACACGCACATGTGCTCTGTGTGTGTGTGCATCCGTGCCTATGTGCACGCATACGTATGATGTCTATGAATATGCATGTACATAGGTGTTTCATTGTGTGCCTGTGAGTGTGTATGCATATGACCAGTGCACTGTGTGCTTGCATGTGCTGTACGTGTGTGTGCACGTGGGCATGCCTGTGTGCCGTGCGATGTGTGTATGTGAGTGTGCGTAAGTGTACAGATGTGCCTGTGAGTGTGTGCACACTTGTGAAACCCGTGCCTGAGTGTACATGTGTGCATGCATGACTGCAGGCGTGTGTGCTGCCCCTGTGTGTGTGTGTGTGTGTGTGTGTGTGTGGCGTGTGTGCCGTTCCATTCTACCTCTGCCTAGTTTCTGACATTAGAAGAAAGTGTCTTTTTGTCTCTTTCCCAGACCATCTGCTGAGGACCCACAGCCTTGAGTTGATAACATTTGGTAGCTCATGCCTGTAATCTCTGCAACTCAGGAGGCTGAGGCAGGAAGACTGCAAGTTTAAAGCGAGCCTGTTCTCAAAATAAAATAAAAAAGGGCTGGGGATGTAGCTCCGTGGTGCAGTGCTTGTCTAGCATGTGGAGGGGCCTGGGTTCAATCCCTGGTATGATCAAAAAGAAAAAGTGACTCTATGAGATAGTGAATATGAGAATTAGTTTAGCTGTAGCAATCGTCTCATGTTATATGCAGACATCAAAAAATAGTTTAAACTAATTCTGTTGTAAAAAAAGAAGTTAAACGTCACAAGGATGAATGCTTCCTAGGCTGTAATGTTTCATTATCCTTCCTGGTGGCTCCAAAGAGCTTGGGCCTCTCCTCTCCTCAAGGTGACCTTCACAGGGAGAGAAGGGGGACAAACATCAGGAGACCCAGGGAGGTCTTGGAGGCCGTGGCTGTGGATTCCTGTTCCGGGAGCTGAGGGAGCTTGCTGTTCTACATCCAACATGCAAATGTGCGCGTCTTGACCAGCTTCAAGGGAAGCTTTGAAAACATCAGAATAGAATTCTGTCTGAAAAAGTAACTCGCAGCCTCCTCTCTCCCATGTAAGCCTTGAACATCTCAGCATCCTCATCCAAATAATTTTCCTTCCCCTCTTCCCCATTCTGCATAGCAATGGCTAGGTGTGGGCTTCCAATTTTGTCTTCACCTGATAAACAATGCCCCACCCCCTGCTTCTCCCGCAAGCTTAGGGCAGCCTTCATGTAGGTGTTTGGTGGCTGCTTGCAAGGCCGAGTGTATTTTTCTCGCGTGTATCATTTAATGAGGCCTCTCTGATCATGAATGTACCAGGTAGCCAGGATTCTGGGTCAGGAGCCTTGAGGTGGAATCTGTTTATGGTTTAGATCTAAACCGTAACTTCCCTCCCCCGAGAGTCTCGGGGTGTGGAAGGTGCTTCGAGGTGGGGACACACGCCTCCTGGGCAGAGTCACTCACTGATGTGTCCAGGAGTTGGTGGTGCTGGTAGGAGGTGGGGGTGGTAGTGGTGGTCCCTGGGGTGTGGCTTAAGGGATGCATTCTTGTCCTTGGCTCCTCCTCCCTCTGTCTGCTTTGTGGATTCCAGGACCTCAGTAGCTTTCCTCCTCCTTCGCCCTGGTGCTCTGCCTTGGAGCTGGATGACTCTGGACAGAACCCACTAGATACCATGAAGCAAAGCAAACAGCTCATCCTCTAAGCTGCGGGTGTCAGCTACTGTGTCCCAGGGCAGAGAAAGTGGCGAGGACAGCTTCACAGGGAGCCTTAAAGGCAATTCAAGGGAGGGAACCTGAGGGGCAGAGCAGTAATCAGTTATCTTGCCTTTTCCCCACACAACATAGTATTAGAAAAAAAAAGAGAATGTGACATTCACGCTTGATTCAAAATAGAAAATTCAAGCTGGCCTTCAGGCCTGCCCGGCTCTGACTGCATGCCTGCCAGCCTTGCCCTGTTACGGCCTCTGCCACAGTACTGCGCTTTCCCCGGGGTGCCTCTGTTTGCTGGGCTCACAGTGCCTCCTGCATGCTCTGTCTACACTGACAGGACAAGGGCCAGGGCTTCGTTGCAGCCCCTCCTTCACTCCCTTTTCCCATGAGCTCTTGGGCCCATCCCTGGACCCCTTCCACGTGCCTGGGGCCATCTGCTTGGTGGTGGTCAGTGGGCGGCTGTCGAAGTGACATGGCAGCACAATCGTGTCCTTCCTACATGTCTCTGCTGAGTCACAGCCTTGTAGGAGAAATATGGCCTCTGAGGAGCAGGGCACTTGGGTTACCACTGGGCCGCTGTACCACTATGTTTATCCTTGATTCCCACGGTTTGGAGAGAGCAGCGTGCTGTTTCCTCCTACCTCTCCAGGCCCACATTGCTAATGCTCCCTAGCCGAAGGTCATTCACGTGGCCCCTTGTGCTCTGCTCATCAGGGGCCCAGATGCCTGCTTGTCCCCTGTGTGCTTCCCTCTTGCCCCTTCTGCCTCTAGGAGCTTTTCTCGCAAGATGTTCTCATGAGTTTGGTAACGTTTCCCACCTATCCCAGCCATGAATTACTGTGTTGCCTCTGCTTTTGTCAGTGGTCCCCTGCCTGTCACCCAGATGTGTGCTGGTCTGCAGAGGAGGGATGGCTGCTGAGTACGGTGCTGGTTTATTAGGGGAATTATGGTATCACTGTGTCTCAGTGATGTTTCTCTTTGCTGAGAGGAAATACCCAGTGCCCAGGTTAAAGGGAGGGATGGTGTGTTTAGCTCACAGTTTGTAGAGGTTTCAGTCCATGCTTGTCTGGCTCCAAGGCAGAGTGGCAGCCGTCCACAGCCGCAGAAGACAGCAAAAGCAGCGAGAGTGGTGAAGGAGAAGCCTCCCTCCTCCCTTATGCTGTGTGCAGGCTACTGCCATGGGGGGGTGTGGCGGCGCTCACACCTCGGATCCCAGCACTGGACCGGGACTCGATGATCCGCTCTAGGGTTAGGAGTTAGCCACCTCTTAAAGCCTGTCCCCCATGACTGCATGAGGCTTTGGAGGGACATCTAGACACACACTGTAACATTCCACCCTCAGGTCCCCAAACACTCACGTACATTCCTGTATGAAAAAGGCAGTTAGTTGCAGAAGTCCTAACAGCTTCAGCAATTACTGAAAAGTCCAAGGTCTAAGGCTCCTCTGGGATTTAAGGCCAACCCTCAGCTGTGGGCACAAACGAGAAGGAAGTTTCGCACTTCCAGCACTCAGTGACATAAGCTAGATATTTCCTTCCCAAAAGTCACGAATTGGGATGCACAGGAATGGGACCCACACAAGTCCAAAATCTAGACACAAACCGTAGCACACTGCTTTTAAGGGGCGCTGCTGATTGTTTTCTAAAGGGCTGCTTGGGGAGGGGCACCACACATCTTAGAAGTGAGTGCTGTCACGCAGCCAGCTGTGACGGGCAGCTGTGTGCTCACGGCCTCGAGATCCCACTTCGCAGGGGTCATCCTAGGTGGTCGGGGGCCGAATCCTCTCAATGAGCCATATTTCATATTTCCTAGACTCAGTATCAGTACTTAAATGCTAAGCTACAGCCACCTTTTATTTTGTAGATTTTTTGAACAAAATTTTAAAGGTTAGTACATATATCTTCTAGCAAAACGAGCATTCTCCAGAAAGGTTCTGATGACCCAGTGGCTCAACCTCAAGACTTCCCGGATGTTGGCTTCCTGCCCTGCAGACTTCACCATGCACGTGCGTTCTCTCCTTGTGTGGATGCCCTTCCCATGAGTATAGATTCACTTCTTCCTCCTCTCTTCTCTTAGGGTCCCCTAAGCTCAAATGCACGGGGACCCCAATTCCTCCTGCACAATCGCAGACATTTCAGGGAGGCCTGTCCTGTCATTTGCTCTAAAGCATTTTAAATGAGTTTTCTGGAGGATTATACCAATTCCAGGAGCAGACCAAGACACTGCATTCATTTTGAGCTCCCTGACTTCAAACTTACTCATGGGAAGATGAAGCAGTTCCTTAAAAGGCTTCCCACTGGGAGGATTTGTTCCTTTTACATCTCCAGGCAGTGGAAGTGTTATCACTACGCCTGGCTCATAGCTGAAAATGGAAAAAATGTGCACAAATCACATCTCCGCCCTGAGTCCCCTGACCTGCTGGGGAGCTCTGGGCCTGTCCTTTCTGCTGTCCTTTCTCCCCAGGTTGCTTCAGGAGCTCCAGCCACCCCACCTGTGAGGCGCTGCTCACTGCTGTCCATGCTGAGCTGTCTTCTAGCCTTATCAGTTTCTTTTTTCTTTTAACAAAAACAAACAAAGACATTGTCTTTTTTCAAGGAAGAAAACAAAAAATACATCTAGGGTCTTCGTTTTGAACTGGCATAAGCTATAGGATCTACTATGTCGAAAAAAGGAAAAAAGTCCAGCAAATCTGTTTTGTTGCCCTCCATCTGAAGCTTTGCGACCCCCTCTTTCGTCCCCATTCTGCAGGGTCCACACAGCACCAGCCAAGCGAGCGGTGTGCCCCCCAGTAGCCAGCTGCTCTGCAGATTCAGCGCATGCCCAGCTGTTCTAGGTAACAGTGGGAGTGGCTTCCCAGGCTCCTTGCCACCCACATGGAGCTACCCGTGAGAAAGGCTTGCTAAGCCTCTGTCCTAGGGGGCCATGTGGTCCCTGCCAAGTCTTGTGTCACCGCCTCTGCTTGGGTACAGATGCTTTTCATCTATTTTCATCCAGTTCTGTTCCCAAGAAGGGCCCTTCATCCCCCTGAGCTGAGCCTCATCTGCCTGCAGCCTTCTAGGCTCCTGTCATCTTCGCCTTCACAGGTTGTCTGACGGGGTCTGTGGAGAACAGGTCCTTCCGAAAGATATCACCTCGAGGACCCCGTGTGGCAGGGAGCTGTGCTCCACACTGCCACCAGTCTGTCCACCAGGCAGTCATGCTTTGAAGGGTATGATCCCCAAATCAGGGTGGGAGAGACAACGTCTCACAGGCTTCCTCTGTCAAGTTGCTGCATCTCGATGTCTTCTACTTTGTTCCTGAAATCACAGTTCAGCACACAGCTGGGTTTTGATATCAAATAATAACAGTGCTAACTGCCCCTTGCGCAGCCACCACTTAATGGCGTGGCTCTAGCTTTTTCAGGGCCCTGAACTCTCTGAGGTGTTAAGTCAGGAAACACAGTTTAAACATAATGGTCAGGGAACGTTGTGCCTCCCGCCCCCACATAGAGACACAGGGTGTTTCCACGTAGATGCCCTCGAGCGAGCAAGCCGACCCTGGTGACACTCCAGTCAAGCTCACAGCCGTGTGTGCTGTGTACACAGTGGCATGCCTCTGCTGTGTAGTGCCCAGCCCCGGGAGAGCTGGCACATGTGTACGCCTTGTAATCGCACCCCAAAGAGCTTCCTTGCTGCTTTTTGTAGGCTGGACTTTGAGAGACATTAAAGCTACAAAATAAGTGCAATTTTAGAAAATAATTCCTTTTTAAACTCCCTTTCTTTGAGATTGGCCTTTTCCTGCACTCCGCTTTTTTACATAAGAGCATGACAGTTCAATTGGGACACTGCTTTGGGATTCCACCCTGGCGGGCCCAGGCCAAGGAGCTATTCTTCACCTTATTGCTTCCTGTAAGTCTTCTCCTAGCTCCCTTTGGTTTGCAATTTCATTCTTTGATTTAGTGAGGCACGAGCTCTCTGTCTACAGAATTAGACTTGGCATCTTACCCCAACCATCACTCATGCGGGTATTTCAACCAGTCGATTCTTGGATAAATTTGAAAAATTGCCATTTTTATGTTTCCTATTATGTTATCTTACACAAATTAATGAAAAATGCCTCAGTTACCTTTCTTTTGTGGCTGGGACAAATACCTGACACTCAAAATTTGGGAAGGAAAGGTTGATTCAGCTTGTGGGTACTGGAGATTCCATAATCCCAGCAGCACGCATACCCATAATCTCAGTAGCACTCTCACCCATAATGCCAGAGGATCATGAGTTAATCCCAAACTCTAGAAATCAGCCCCATGACTGGGGGCTGTCCCATGACTGGGGAATGTCCCCATTCCCTGCTGTTTGAGGTGGTAGTGAAGACTGCACTCACTGAGTTGTCTCCCTTCCTTATTTGTCTCGGGGGCAAGAGCTTATTTCTTGTCAGGCTCTTGCAATTCTCGGGATGCTCCGCCTCAGGACAGCCTTTCTTCGGGGGGGGGGACCCCTCTCGGTCTGTGCTTGACTTTGGGTTTTTTCTGTGGTGAACTAGGAAAAAGTTGGCAGAGAGATTCTGCACGGGGACCGCTGCGTGTCACCGACCTGCTGTGGGAGTCCCCACGCTGAGATAGGAGCCACGGGGCCCTGGAGAAGGTAGAGCACGCTCCCTGCCACGTGAGCAGTGGTGTCATTCGTGCCCATGAGCGCGCCAGGCAGCTTCCCTTTTCTTCTGCGTCGGCTTTCAAAAGCCCTTACACAGCCCTGCCACCTACGCTGCCAGGGGCCCGTTTCCTACATTCAGGGTTTTCACCCTGCTTATGTATTTCTTAATACAGCAATAGATACGACGGGCAAGCTTGAAGCTACTTTTAGTGTTATTTCACAGGGTGTGTTAAGTGGAAGCAAGACAGAAGAAAAAAGGTAAAAGCAAAACTGGAGTTTTAAAATGGTACTTTTAAGAAAAGCTGTGGTTTCCGGACACAAAAGGGATCGCGGCCTTTTCCGCTTTCAGGAAACTCACTCAACAAGGTTCCTAAGGCTCTCTTTCCAGTGAGCCCCTGGGGCTCCGGGCTGAGTTTTCTCCTGTAAATTGCCCTTCCTCCGACAGAGTCCACCCTCCTCGAAGTGGCACTAGGTGGGCAGAGGGCCTCAGTTTCAAACACAGAGTCAGGTGCTCTTCCTGTCCTCCAACAGAGCCCATAAGGCGGGTGGCCTGCCAGGCAGCGGGGTGCACCTCCTAGGGTGCCTATCCAGGAGGCACCCCAAGGCCGCAATACGCCCAGCTTCAGGTGATAGCATGCCTTGTCTCCCTTGAGGGCCTGTACTCTGTTTCAGTGAGTGTGTAGTCTAGATCGCTGCCCAGTGAAGGAGCCCCATCCTGCCTGTTAGGGACACAGCCTGCAAGTGTTTTCCGTGGTGGGTGTTAGCAAACCTGCAATTTAACCTGAAGGGTGAGGTGGGTTCCGTTCCTTATGCCAGTGCCAACTCCTTCCAGGAGTTTTATTAAAATGTTAAAGAAAAAGATCTTGGAACAAGGTGAGCAAATGTATATTGATTTTGCCCCCAGCATGGAGGGTGGGGAAAGCATCTCCAATACTAGCTGTGGCTGCTAATTGGCTCCACCGAGTGGAAAAGTCAACCCTACCTGCGCTTCTGGGAGGGGAGGCAAGTGCTTTTACCACGCTGAGCCCCCCCCCCCCAGGCTGGCAGAGGGGCCCTTTCTTGTTTGAAGGCTGCATCTCCAAAGGATGGCTCTCAGGTTGCTGAGAAATTCAGTGCTGGTTTGCAAAACTGGGAAGAGGCTTTTAAAAAGATTTGCATCTCAAAGGAGTGAAGAAAAAAAATTGGCAATTAGAAGTTTTCTACAGTAAAAGCTCTCAGCCAGGGAAGTCAGGGGCCAGGGACTGAAAGCTTCTCTCTGAAGCTCAGCCCCGCAGAGGGACCTGGGAGAGCAGTCTGGGAAGGTGGTTTTGAGGTATGATACAAAAAATAAAGTGATGAAAAGAATGCAAGGGAAAATGTAATGTTCAAATTGTACATAGGAGTTATGCGGGCCTTTTCTTCCCTCCCAGGGAACACTGCTGAAGGTACTCACGACAGTCAGCCTGGTGTGCTGTGCCCTTCTCTAGTACTCCGTGTCCCCTCCTGTCACCCTCTCCTCAGGAAGGCACTGCCCTGGGGATGGTGGAGCTCAGCTTCCAACACAGGGAAATTGTTCACGTCTAACACGGCTAGACCTGCAAAACCCTTTCAACACTCAAATACACGTCTTAGACAATCCATCTTGGGAACAACCCCATGGCCCCATAGGCATATCCATCTGGAGACCAGCTACTTGGTTCCTATAATCCGGTTCTTTTGCTATCCACTGTCAAATTAAAGGAGGACATTTATTCCAATAGGGAAGAGGGTGGGCTTATTTAAAGGTAGCTCTGAGGAGGTGGAGGGTCCATTCGCCCCAAGCGCCAGTGCCGCTTGGACAAGCGGGCGAGGGGCTCCCACGGTGAGCAGCAGAGGATGGGGTGCAGAGCGCTCTTCCGTTTTACCACTTCCGGCCATCTCTGGCTTCTGGAAGTGGTCCTGGGCTCCAGCCGAGGCAGGACAGAAGAAAGAAAAACCGGGTGGAAAGGAGACCAGGATAGTTGAGATTTTTAAAATCAGATTTAGCTTTCCCTAGTGCAGTTTTCTTCCCTGATCTTTGCTTCTGTCATCATGCTTCCCCTCTACCTGAGTTGCGGTGGTTTGTAAGCCATGTCCTCATAAGGAAGGTCAGGGCCAGGGCAGAGCAAGAAACAACTGGGCAGGGTGTGTCAGAGGGCGTGCAGAGAACTCAGGACCCAAAATGACTCTGTGGATCTTGGGTACTAGACCCAGAACTCATCAGAGAGAAAATCTTCAATCTCTTGTTTGAATCTGGTGCTGTCCGCAGGGCAGTCAGAAAAGTGCTATTTTCAGTCCTTCATTTACGTGTGGCAGGGGGCCAAGTGAGACTTTCCAGTGTGCAGTTGACCCTGGGCACCAGCCCAAGTATCACTGTCCCACGAAGGGGACACCAACCAAGGCACTCCTGTGTGCCCATTTCGGCTCCCTTTTCGTGTGTCTTGTGCAGCTCTTTGCACAGGACGTCAAGGACCTGAGAAGAGGCAGCCCTGCGTGCTCTCTCCTGCTCAGCTTGGCGCCACTGGGTCTGGGATTCTGTGAGCCATGGGTCTATGTGTGCTGGGGGAGAGTGGCACGAGGCCGCAGCTTGCTGGGAAGAGGGGCAAGCTATGGGCCTTAGCTTCCTTAGGTCCTTGGTTTAGTAGAAATGGAAATCAAAGCCAACACACAAATCTGCTGAAAATGAGCTTGGATGGAAGAGGTAGAGGTACCGTCGCAAAGGGCTGCAGCTTAGGTGGCTGGGGGTGCTCTCTATGCAGAGCTTTAGGTTGCCCACCTGCAGGGGTAGGGGGCCAGATTTCAAGAAGCAACTGGTGGCTGGGGTCCTGCTGTCTTCAGCCCTGGTGTCACAGCTCTTGTGGGTCCAGCCATGTGCACTGTGGCTTTGCCTTTGCTGGGGTCCAGGTGGTCAGAGGTTTGGGACGATGGCTGGGGACTTCCGGCAGCCACCAAAAGTTCGAAGAGGCCTCTCACCTTGGTGTCCTTGGTCCTGAAGGAGAATGAGATCTATAAATTCAGGGCTAAGCAACCCTGTGGGGCGGCTCCCGAAAGGCACTCCCTGAAGCTCCTTGCAGAGTGAAAGAGATGTGCCTGAGGTTTACGGCATGAGAGGACACCAAGAAGGCTGGGCCATTGTTGCTGTGGTTACCTCGGGAAGTGGAAGCTCGGATGGCTTATTTTTGCTGCCTGTCACAGAAGAAAACACAAAGCAGCTTTTGTTATTTTTTGTTTCTTTTTTATTTTATTTATTTATTTTTTTTGTCTTTTTGAGACAGGGTCTCACTATGCAGTTCAGGCTGGCCTGAAGCTCACTTTGTAGCTCAGGCTGGTCTCGAACTCACAACAATCCTCCTGCCTCAGCCTCCGGAGTGCAGAAAGGAAAAAAGATACAGAATTTCAAAACAAGATAATAAGAAATTAACAATGGTTATTATATTGCATATGGTTTTCTTCAAAGTAGTTGCTCAGATTACCAGATACAGGCTTGCAAAACTGATCCAACAATATGTGCACCAAGGGTCCCTTTCAGTGAATGAACAGAAATTAGTAGAGCAGTGACCTTGGTTGCCAAATGAGCTTTTAATGAGCAGCAGGCATCATGACTGCGTCAGGCCACAGCATTCTGCCTTCCCACAGTGCTCAAGCCCACCACCCCCAGAAGACTCATCCCCTCCCGCAGTCCTGGGCCCTAGCTCTCTCCTGGCCCAACTCAGCTGAACCAAGAAGAACCAGTGTTGGTACACAGCCGCCACTGTGAACCCTGGATTTTATCATTCGTAAGTTGGCTCTGGAGCTCACCACAGGAAAGGTCATGGTTCCTCTGTTTCTGCCTGAGATTGTACCTCTGTCACAGAGTGTGTAACCTAACGGTTGGTTTGTCTATGGGAGGAAAGAGGATATCTACTTCTTGGACTAAGATGCCCGGAGGGCCACT
>PVKA01012877.1:41695-56701 GCA_004027165.1 Ctenomys sociabilis
TGTGTGTGTGTGTGTGTGTGTGTGTGTGTGTGTGTGTGTGTGTGTGTGTGTGTGTGTGTGTGTGTGTGTGTGTGTGTGTGTGTGTGTGTGTGTGTGTGTGTGTGTGTGTGTGTGTGTGTGTGTGTGTGTGTGTGTGTGTGTGTATGTGTGTGTGTGTGTAATAGACTCATGGCCCTAGAGGGGAGGATGAATTCAGGGATTGAATTCTCGTTGTCCTGGTGGATATGCTGTTGGTGAGTGAGTTCTGTCATGTCTGTCTCTATGTGCATTCTGTGTGTCCACCCCAGGGTGCTGTTCTGTTCTGATTCGCTGGTGGACAACTTAACTGTCTTGTTTCCAGATTCACGGAATGCTAAGTGTGAATTGAGATTCAAGGAGTTGGCTTAGGTAAGATACAACTCCTTTCCTGTCACAGCAAAATGTGTGAGCTCAGAAATGTTTCTACGATTTTGTTTCTTGTCTGTCAAAGTGAAGTGGCTGTTACTTCCTTGTAAAATGTTTTGATCTTTTTCGTGAATGGTTGCAGGCAACTCTCTAGAAGTTCTATTTTTTTAATGTGAGATTCTGTAATGGATTTCTGACATCTGAAAAGAGAGTTATGGGTTTTCAGAAGGAAGGAAGTTAAAAATGAAAAATACTGTTTCTTAGTCCAAAGACAGAACCATTATTAATGATTTTTCCCTTGGGAAGCATTTGGAACCTTGTACCAACCAGGAGGTGTGTATATCAACTTTTAGACTAAAATGGATATTAAAAACCAATCAGTGGCTTTGTAGATGATAAAGGCCATTTTGGAAGAGGTGGCAAATCTTGTGTGTGGGAGCCAAAATCCACAAGTGCAGACTAGAACCAAGAAGCGGTGAGCGTTGTGTGGTGGCCGTGAGCCCTGCTAGCAAGGGTGAGAAGGGTGAGTCCACCCCACCCGAGGCCTGGCTCCACCGTCAGAGGCCTCGGGAGCCCAGGAAGGGGCTCCGCTTCTTGAGCCAGGTGTTCCTGTCTATTTAAAGAGGGTAATGCTGTGAGGACAAGGATCCCTCACGCACAGCACCTGCTCGGAAGTCTGACTCCAGCAGTGTTCGGTAAGTAGAGATAGGTGGGATAAAAATATCACTATTAAGGCATAGCTGGGAGGCTGTGAAACAAATATGGAAAGTAATCTAAAATTAATATGAGAATCACTTAAGAAAGATGTTTGAAGAATAATCACACCGGGAGATCTACTTGGGAGAAAAAAAATTACTGCTATGAATTTTAAACTTATGGATATCAAGTAAAAGTTAAGAATTTCTTACTATTTAACAAAATGTATAGTATTATGTAACTAAAGGGAGTGATTTAACTTCAATATAAGAAACAGTTGTGTGTGTTTTTTTTTAATGCATTAGTACAGGGTCTACACGGTCCCATTACACAGATTGGACTCTAGCGATCCTCCTGTTTTCAGCCTCCCAAGCACTGGGATTAGAGGTGTGCGCCACCGTGGCCAGTCTTAATCACCGTCTCAGTGTGCTCGGGGGCGGGGCTGGCACAGCACAGCATGCCGGGGATTGAGTCCCGGTCCCTGCGTGCATCTGCCTGAGCAGGCTCTTCAGCTGAGCTATCTGGCTGGTCCACGGAACAGTTTTGCGTCTTCGTGGAAAGCATTTGGAAATCAAAAATAACCCTGGATTTGATCCCCTGCACCACATCAAAAAAAGTTTATATACCTCACAATTTTGCTGAGTGTGGTGGCACACACCTAGAATCCCAGCACCTGGGAGGCAGAGGAAGGAGGATTGCTGTGAGTTTGGGTCCCTCCTGGACTATATAGTGAGATCAAGGCCAGCCTGAACTACGTGGCGAGACCCAATTTAAAAAAGAAAAAGGAGAATTAAGAGCAATGTCAAAGAAAATGTGTAGACTCAGAATGGGTTCCCACGGTAAGCATTTGGGTCTTTGGCTTGGGAGGAAAGGTACAGGACAGCATAATCAACTCCCCCTGTGCATCCTGTTGATCCCCGCTTGCCTCCTTCCCAGGTGTCATGGGACCCGAATGAAGGCAGTGATTTAATTAAGTTCCGCTACACAGTGCGGTCATTCTCAGAGAATATCAACTATGACGCTGAGTAGCCAGCACATTTAAGCTCTTCAGTTGACCGAATTATTTTAAACTTACTCCCAAATCTTTTGGAAAGTCTATTTTTTTTTTTTAAAGAAGAAAAAACCTCACAGAATTTCAAAACAGAATAACAGGGGAATAATAAATTGCATATTTTTATCTTTAAAGTAGTTACTCAGAGTACAAGCCATAGACATTTGATTTTCCAAATAATATTAGCATAGATCTTTCTTTTCAAAGAACTAAGAGAAATTAGTAGTATCTTAACTATCATATCTATATCTATTTCTATTTCTATATCTATGTCTATATCTATATCCATCTTTCAGTGTCTCTCACTAGGGACACAGTATGATTTTTACAAATGTAAGTCCGGTTTATTTAACTTATGAAAATGGTCTCAAGTTGCATTCAGTTACCTATAAAAATCTCCAGCTTATCATTCTTTATGGCTGAGGAGTGCTCCATTGTATAAAAAGAGCACACCTTTTATATTCATTCCTTGGTTTCTTTTTCTTTTTATGTTCTTTTGAGCGGTTTCCAAGACCTAGATATTACAAATTGTGCTGCAGAAACATGGATGCACATATATCGCTGTGGTACGATGTTTTTAATTCTTCTGGGAGGGTGCCCAGAAGGGAGATAGCTGGGTTGAACGGGAGCTCTAATCCTGGTTTTGTGAGGGATCTCCACACTGAGTTCCCTCAGGGTTGCTCCAGTCCATATTTCCACCAGCAGCCCCTCCAGCCCCTCCAGCATTGGCTATTGATTTATTTCCTGATAGTAGCATTGCTCTCTGGAGTGAGGTGGGGTCTCAGTATTGTTTTGATGTGCATCTCTAGAATGACCAGTGCTACTGAACTTTTTTTTCATGAATTTATTTGCGGTTTGCAATTATTCATCTGAGAAGTGTGTATCCATCTCAGACGCCCAGTTTTGGATTGGCTCTTTAAATTTGGGAGGTTTGAGCATTTGGGTGTTTTTTTTTTTTGGGTGGAAACGGGGATTGAACTCAGGCCCTTGCTCTTGCCAGGGAAAGCGCTTATTCCACTGAGCCATCTCCCCAGCCCCTATTTGAGTTCTTTGTATGTTTTCAATAGTAATCTTTTGTCTGAAGAACAGCTGGTGAACATTTTTTTTCCATGTTATGGCTTGTCTTGTCACTCTGTAGGTAGTTTCTCTTGCCGTGCAAAACTTTCTAATAAGATGGGAGCCCAGTTGTTGCTTCTTCATGTGAGTCCCTCAGGGGTTGGGGCTTTGGAGTTTCAGTCCACGTCAATGTCTTCAGCATCTTACCTAGTCTGTCAGCAGTTTGTTTATTTGTGTGCACACGTGTGTGTGTGTGTGTGTGTGTGTGTGTCCCCAAAAATGTTTCCTGTTATCTTGATCTCTTTATTTCAAAGACTGGGAAGAAATTCAATGTCATTCCTACAATAAATAACAAACTTGTTGAGGAATGACTTAGGAAAACAATACCTTTCACAACAGCATTCAAACCATGGACCACAGTCCTCTTAACTCAGGTAACAAGTTCCTTCAGTTTCTTCCCTAATATCTTTGCCCCTACCTCCCACCTATTTATAATTTGCTTTTGATCATCCATTCAAAGTGAACCCTTAAGTTCCCTTGTACCCATGCGCCATTTTCCCCATGGGCAGCCTCCTGGATCACTTATTTGCCCCCTTTTCCTAACTCTTACTCTTCCTTACTTTTTAAATTTCAAATTCAGCTTAGTACATGGTAAAAAATATGGGCCTAATTTTAATCTTTGGTATGTGCAAAGTCAGCTTTTCCACCATTTGTTAAAGAGGGTGTCTTTCTTCCAGTGAATGTGTTTGTCACCTTTATCAAAGATAATGTGATTCAATGTGTCTGGAATTGTTTCTGCAGGTTGTAATCTGTTCCTTTGATCATGGGATCCTTTTCCCCCCAAGTAACATGATGCTTTTATTGTAGTATAATTTCAAATCAGGGATTGTGACGGCCTTGGGCTTGCCTTTGTTGCCCAGAACTGCCTTTGCTTTTGTAGGTCTCTTCTGGTTCCAAATGAATTTTAGGATTGCTTTCTCTATTTCTGTGAGACATATTGTTGGAATTTTGATCAGAACTGTATTAAATTTATTTTATATAACAGTTCTATTTAAATGTATACAACAATTTTTTATTGTATTTAGTACAGGGTCTAAAGGGTCTCACTACATAGATCAGACTCATAGTGATTCTCTTGTTTTCAGCTGCCCAAGCGCTGGGATTACAGGCACGAGCCACCATGCCCAGTCTCATTCACTGTCTCAGTGTGCCCCAGGGGTGGGGCCACAGGGTACACTGGGGGTTGAACCCTGGTTCCTGTATCTGTCTAAGCAGGTGCTTTAGTCCCCTGAGCTATCTGGCTGGTCTTGTATAACAGTTTTGAAAGTATGGCAATTTATTCTATATTGGTTCTTTCTACAAAAGAGCAAGGGATAGCATTCCATTTTCTGGTATCTACTTCAGTTTCTTTTTTCAGGATACTAGTTTTCTTTATTTCTTTTTTTATTTTTAGGGTAGGGTCTACAGGGTGTTCAGGGTCTCACAACTAGATTGGACTCATAGTGATCTGGCTTTTTGCAGTTTCCCAGGAGCTGGGATTACAGGTGTGTGCCACCACACCCAGTCTAGTTTTCAATGTACAGGTCTTTTATAGCCTTCATTAGATTGATTGCTAGGTACTTCATGGTTTGAATGCTGTTGTGAAAGGTATTGTTTTCCTAAGTCATTCCTCAACAAGTTTGTTATTTATTGTAGGAATGACATTGATTTTTGAGTGTTGACTTTGTATACATCTATGCTACTAAACTTGCTTATTAAACCTAGCAGTTTCTTAGTTGAGTTTTTGGAGTCTTCTATGTACAGTATCACGTCGTCTGAAAATAACAATAATTTAACTTCTTTCGTTCCTATCCTTATTCCTTTTCTACCTTTTCTTGTCTAATTGCTCTGGCTAACGTTTTTAGGAGTATATCGAATAAGGAGACAGTGGACATCCTTGTTTTGTTCCTGATTTAAGAGTGAAAGCTTTAAGATTTTGTCTATTTAGTATGATGTTGGCTGTTGGTTCATAATAGATGACTTTTATCAAGTTGAGATAAAGACCATCTACTCAGGTTTTCTGAAGGTTTTTATCATTAAAAGGTTTTAGGCTTTGTTAAAAGCCTTTTGTTCACCTATTGAGATGATCTTTTTTTTTTTTTTTTTTTGTGGAACCAGGGATTGAACTCAGGCCCTTGTGCTTGCCAGGGAAGCACTTATTCCACTGAGCCATCTCCCTAATGATCATGTGATTTTTGTCTTTGGCTCTGTGAATACGGCGTATTACATTTATTGATTTTATGTATGTTGAACTATTCCTGCATTTTTGAGATGAACCCCACTTTGTCATGGTGTAAGATCTTGCAGATTTGCTGCATTCTGTTTACTGATATTTTACTGAAGATTTTTTTTAAATCTATGTTTATTAGAGGGATTGGCTTATAGTTTTCCTTCTTAATCGAGTTGTTTTCCAGATTCAGTATCATGGTAATGCTTGCTTTCAAGAATTAATTTGGAGACTGGGCATGATGGCACATGCCTGTAGGGATGCTGAAAACAGGAGGGTCACTATGAGTCTGATCTGCATAGTGAGACCCTGTACCAAATACATAGAAATAAATAAATAAATAAATAATATTAAAAAGAATTAATTTAGGAGCACTGCTTCTCTTTCAATTTCATCAAAGGTTTTGGGAAGTAGTGGCATTAGGTCTTCTCTAAATTTCTCATAAAATTCAGCAGTCAATCTGTCAGGGCCTGGGCTTTTCTTTGTTTTTAATTGTATCTTAGATTTCATTTATTGATATTGGTTTATTTAGGTGTTGTGTCTTCTTAATTCAGCTTTGATGATTCCAATGTATCTAGAAACCTTGTATTTCTTCTGCATTTTTCATCTTATTAGAGTGCAATTTCTCAAAGTAGGTATAGATGGTTTGGATTTCTGCAGGATGCATTATAATTTTACCACTTTAATTCCTTAAAAAAATCCTTTTCATTTCCAACTGCATGGATTTGTGTCTCTATTTTCCTTTTTTGATGAGGTTGGCAAAGGGTTTAACAATTTCATTTAATCTTTCAAAGCACCAACTACCAAATTCATTGATTCTTTATATTGTTTTCTCAGCCTCCAATGTGTTGGTTTCTTCTCTGATGTTTTTACAATTTCCTCCTCCTTTGAACTTTTGGCTTAGCCTGCTCTTCTTTTTTCAGAGGGTTGATATTTGCCTTTATGTTGTTGATTTGTGCTTGCTCTGTTTTCCTAATATGGGTATACACTGCTATAAATTGAAAGGACTGCTTTCATTGCATCCCATAAGTTCCAGTATGTTGTCTTGTCCTTATCATTTAATTGTAGAAACTGTTTGATTTTTCTCTTTAATTTCATCTGTGACCCATTGGTTGTTCAGGAGAGTGATATTTAATTTCCATGTGTTTATGAAGTTCTTGTGGCTACTTTTGCCCTTGATTTCCAATTTCATTGCACTATGGTTTGATAGTATGCATGGGATAACTTTAATTCCTTTGTATTTACTTAAGCATCTTTTATGAGCTAGTGTGTGGTTTATTTTGAAGAACATCCCATGTACATCGGAGAAGAATGTGTATTGTGACGTTGTGGGGTGGAACACTCTGTAGACATCTGCTAAATCCATTTGTTCAAAAGTCTAGTTCAGTTCTAATATTTCATTATTGATTTTGTATCTATTTGATCTATGCTTTTGTGACAATGGGGATCTGAGATCCTGCAATACAACTGCATTAGTGCTTCACTGATATTTTTATGTCCACTGATATTTATTTTATATAGTTGGGTGTACTGGTATTTACTGCATATATATTTATGCTTGCTATCTCTTCCTCTTGGATTGATCCTTTTACAAGGATTTAGTGAAATTGTTTTTCTTAATCAATCTTGGCTTCAAATTTGATTTTTCTGCAAAATAAAATAGCTACCTCTCCCTTTTTATGGGTTCCTGTTCCACAGAGTATTGTTTAGCATCTTTTGATCTTTAGTCTATGCATCTGTTTTTGAATGAAATGTGTTTTTTGCATGCAGCATATTGTTGGATCTTGCTTCTTGATCGATTATGCTAGTCTGTACCTTTTGGTTGGTGCATTAAAGCCACTAAATTGATGGTTACAACTGATATGCATTGATTTATCCTTGTCATGTTATTTTTATGTTGTTGACTCCCCTGGATTTTTTCCCTCTGTTTAATTGTTTGCTTTGTCTGATAGATTTCTTGTGTTGGGGTTCATGTGGTAGTAGTACTTGTTATCTCTTTCAAAGTATTTTATTTCTCTATCAGTTTTGAAAGATAGCTTTGTGAGGTATATCAGTCTGCACTGAAGGTCGTTTTCCTTTAGGGCTTTAATATTTCATGCCAACCTCTTCTTGACTTCAGACTTTGTGTTGAGAAGTTGGCTGTGATTTGGATGGGCTTTCCGGTATAGGTGATTTGTTTCTTTTCCTCGACAATTTCTAAGATTCTATTCTCGTGTTGAATTTCTAGAATCTCAAGTATGAAATGCTTTGGTGTAGATTTTTTTCTTTTGGTTGTGGCTAGTTGGAGTTCTATAGGCCTCACTTATCTATACTGATTTCTTTTTTCTTACAGGGAAGTTTTCTGCTATGATGTCTGGGAATGGTTTTTTTTTTTTTTTTCCATTTGTACTATCTCTTGCCTTTTCACAGCCTCCAGTTAGTCTTCAGTCATTCTTCTTTGCCTCATTTATCAGCTGTTGTATTTATTTCTTATGATCCTATTTTTAAACAATCTTTCTTTTTGTGATTGAAAACCAACGAGCTTGTCTTCCATGTCTGATGTGATCCTGTCCTCATACTGGCTCATTGTACTGAAGGTACTTTCAGTAGAATTTTTATTCTCCTGGATATATGCTTCAATTTGTCTTATGGATTCCATTTCTTTTTTACACTGAGAATTTCATAATTTTCTTAAACTCCTGTATTTTTTTTTAAACAATCTGAATCTGCTCTAGAGTTACTAAGCAAGATTTTCACTGTGGATATCATCTTTGGTATTATTTGAAGAATTTTTTTTCTGATTTAATTATTTTCTAGAGCCTCATTCAACTGCTTTGCTGTTGCCACTTCACAGAAGCCAGCTGTGTAGGTTTTGGATTTTCCCAACTGGGCTTGTCTTTGGTGAACTGGTTGCCTGGGCTTGCATCTTAAGTGTCTTTTTACTTTATTTCCTTTTTAGTTTTCATTCCTGGGATGCTGTTTGTAAACTGTCTATGGTTGGATTTTTATTGCTAGTATTTAGAACCCTTAGGAAATGACTGCTTGTCTGAGGTGTCTTTCAGGTATAGCTGGGTTTGAAACACTTAGTCTGTTGCGAGATCCCACCTCTTCAATCTTTTGGGGGATGGGAAGTTTCTGCCTGCTTGTCACTGATTCTCTGGCACTGTGTCACAGTATGTTCTGTGACTATCAGTCATTCTCAGTCTCAGAATATGGGAAGGAATAGCTGTTGAGAACACTTTTGTCTAACGTGGTGCCGTCAGTGGTACCAGCAGCATCGAACACAGCCTGGAAAATGTCAAGCTGAGGGAGCCACTAATTTGGCATCTTGAACCATATGAACTAGATTTGTGGCTATGTAACAATACCTAAAACAAACCACAAAATTATGTGCTGTATACTAGTCCTGAATAGGTCAATTTTACCCTCAGCAGTTAAAATTTATTTATTCATTTATTTTAATTTAACTTTATTTTATTGAGGAACAAATAGCAATGAGACAGTTTCAAATCAAATTAGCAGGACAAATTCAACAATTAATACATTCATATTGTTTTCATAGTGGTTTTTTGTTGTACAAGGTGCACACATGATATTCTACTTACAAATACTATTAGAGCAGATGCCTCTAATCAATGAATTAAGAGAATGTATCTGTATACTTATCTTATTTTTTAAAAGCTGAATTATAGTACACTTTCAATAATTAATACTTTCTACATTGTTATCTTCTTCCTAGTGGTTGTCCACAGTACAAGAGGCAGACAGGACATCCTCTCCTAACACTACTAGAGCAAATCTTTCTTCACATTGAACTATGCAGAAGTACTGCATATTTATCCTAACTGTACTGTTTATATAAACACAGAATGGTTCTTCCTTTGTATCCCCTGTTTTTGGTTAGTCCTTTCAAAATGGCATTCAATTGTCATTCAATTATTATAAGTGCCTGAACTCAATGAAACAGTCAAACACAGCCCATCAATCCACAATAATAGTAGGTTATCTGAAGAAGTTGTTAACTAGAGTCATTTACAGCTCAGCTTATTATTATGGCCTTATTTTATATGCCTCATTTTTATACTTTTCTGCTGGATGGTTAAGACTGAGATAAAGTAAGACCTATATAACAAAAAATGTAACTTTTGTATCTGATGAGGTCAGTCAAGTCTCCTCAGGGTTTATCCTGTCACCTTGTACCTGACTCTGTAGATCCTTTGTTAGTGTCAGTGGTGTGGATGAGTCACGGCCATTGCTTGACCAATTTGCTCTCTGTGAGAGCCTGAGAGAAAGTTTTCCCTCCATGTGACTCTCCCCAGGCACACTATAGATCATCAATTACATTCCTGTGTGGCTCCATAATCTCCTTGATCAGAAAATTTGGGGCACAACTGAGTTCCATGATACAGTACAGGTTCTCCTATGTCCTGAGTCTTCACTGACCTAGAAAGGCTAGAATCAAAATGTTGGCTGATCTTGCAGCCCTTTCATTTCTCCAATTTTTGATCTGTGAACTTAGGTTGCTAACCATTCAGAAGAGAAGCTGATTAGTATCCTGCAACATATGCAGTTCAATTTACCCTAACTATCTGACTATATTCTTTTTAGTTGTTGTTATACATTTCTATTTGTATTTCTTCTTTTGATATCTTATACTAGGGAGACTATATGATATTTGCACATGTGTGTCTTGTTTATTTCACTTATGAGTATATGTTCAAGTGGCATCCACTTCAGTATAAATGCTTCAAGTTTATCATTCTTTATAGCTGAGGATTATTCCATTGTATAGAAATACATCTTTTTCAACCATTCCTCATGTGATGGACATCTTGGTTGTTTCCAAGATTTTGCTATCACAAATTGTGCTGCTATAAACATAGATACAGATGTATCACTATGATATAATGTATTCAGTTCCTCTGGGAAAATTCCTGGTAGGGGGATAGCCGGCTTGAATGGGATTTCTGGTCCTACTTTTGTGAAGAGTCTCCACACTGACCTCCACAATGGTTGTACCAGTCTACATTCCCACCAGCAGTGGAGAAGTGTTCCCTTTTCCCCACATCCTCTCCAACATTTTGAGTTGGTTTATTTCTTTATGATAGCCATTCTTTCTGGGGTGAAATGATATCTCAGTGTTGTTTTAACTTGCATTTCATGGATGGCTAATGATGTGGAGCATTTTTCATGTATTTATTCGCTTCTTTAATTTCTTCCTCTGAGAAGTACGTATTCATCTCAGATGCCCATTTCTGGATTGGGTCTTTAAATTTGAGGGTCCTAATATATCTTCATTCTTTATGAATTCTAGAGAGCAGACCTTTGTCTGAGTGCTTATTAGTTAGGATTTTTTTGAAATTTGTGGGTTGTCTTTTCACTTTGTTCACAATTTCTTTTGACGTGCAGAAACTTCTCAAGAAGAGTTGATCCCAGTTGTTAATTCTTTCAAATGTTTCCCATGCCAATACATGTTTGTTCATGAACTCTTTGCCTACCCCTATGTCTTCAAGAGGTTCTCCTACTTTCTCTTCCAGGAGATTGAGTGTTTCTGTTTTAATGTTTTGATCTTTAATCCATTTTGACTTTAGTTTATTGCATGGTGATAGACCTGGCAGGTAGTTTAGTTTTCAGCATGTAGAAAGCCAGTTTTTCCAGCAGCATTTGTTAATGAGGCTATATTTCTTCCAGTAAGCATGTTTGGTCCCTTTCTCAAAGATCAGGTGGCTGAGTGTGTTCACAGAGGACTCTGCATCTTCTAATCAATTCCACTGATCCTCAGGTCTATTTCTTAGCCAATACCATGTTGATTTTATCACAGTGGCTTTGTAGTATAATTTCAAGTCAGGAATTGTGATGCCTCTTGCCTTGTCTTTATTGGGCAAAATTGCCTTTGTTATTCTAAGTCTTTTCTGGTTCCAAATAAATTTTAGGAACGATTTCTCTAGGTCTGGGAGGTATGTTGGTGGCAGTTTGATACAGATTGAATTAAATCTGTACAACAATTTTGGGAGTATGTCATCTTCACGATATTGGTTCTTCATATTCAGGTGCAGGGAATATCTTTCCATTTTCTGAAATCCTCTACGATCTCTTTTCTTAGGAGGTTTTGATTTTCTGTGAAAAGATCTTTGACTTCCTTGATTAAGTGAATTCCAAGGTATTTCATTTTCCGCAGTGCTATTGTAAAAGGTATTGTTTCTATGGATTCCCTCTCAGTGTGTTTGTTTTCTGTGTAGAGGAATGCTATTGACTTTTGAGTATTGACTTTGTATCCTGTTGTGCTACTGAATTTATGTATCAGTTCTAGAGCATCTTGGTAGAATTTTTGGGGTCTTCCAAGTAAAGTATCATGTCATCTGCAAATAGTGATAATTTAACTTCTTCTTTACCTATTCTTATTCCTTTTATTTCTCTCTTTTGTCTAATGGCTGTAGCTAATGATTCCAAAAGTATATTGAATAGGAGGAGTGCTAGAGAACATGCTTGTATTGTACCAGATCTAAGAGTAAAAGATTTCAGTTTTTCCCTGTTTAGAATTATATTATCCATTGGGTTGTCATAGATGGCTTTTATAAAATTGCAGTAAAGTCCATCTATTCCAGTTTTCTGTAGGACCTTGAACATGAATGAGTGTTGGACTTTGTCAAAAGTTTTCTCTGCATCAATTGAGATGATCTTGTGGTTTTTAGATTTCAGTCTATTAATATAGTGCATTAAATTTATAGATTTTCAAATGTTGAGCCATCCTTGTATCCCTGGGATGAATTCTACGTTTTCATGGTGAATGATCTTCTTGATGATTTGCTGTATTCTGTTTGCTGGGATTTTATTGAGGATATTTGCATCTATGTTCATGAGTGAGACTGGCCTGTAGTTCTCCTTTTTGGTTGTGTCTTTCCCTGGTTTTTGAATCAGTATAATACTTGCCTCCAGAAATGATTTTGGGAGGACTGCTTCCTTTTCAATTTCATTGAAGAGTTTGAGAAGTGTAGGCATTATATCTTCTATAAATTTATTGTAGAATTCAGCTGTGAATCCATCAGGACCTGGACTTTCCTTTGTCAGCAGGTTTTTTATTATGTTTCATATTTCATTGGCTGTTATTGGCTTATTGAGAGTTGTTCTATCTTTTTGGTTCAGTTCTGGTAAAGATTCTCGATATAGCTAATGATAAGCTTCTGAATTTCCACTGGGCCTGTGGTGATTATACCCTTTTCATTCCTTATTGTTTGTATTTGCATTTTTTCTTTCCTCTTTTTGATGCGGTTAGCTAGGGGCTTATCAATTTTATTTAGACTTTCAAAGAACCAGGTTTTTGATTTGTTGATTCTCTGAACTGTTTTCTTAATCTCAATTGAATTAATTTCTGCTCTGTTCTATGATTTTTTCCTGTCTTTAGGCTCTGGGTTTTGTTTCCTCTTCCTTTTCCAGATGTCAGAAGTGCAACATTAGGGTGTTTATTTGTTCCTGTTCTGTTTTCCTAACATGTGAGTTTATAGCTATGAATCCCTTTGAGAACTGCTTTCATCACATCCCATAAATTCCAGTAAGTTGTGGTAGAATTTTCAATGAATTGTAGATATTGTTGAATTTCTTGTTTAATTTCATCTGTGACCCATAGATTGCTGAGTAGGGTGTTGTTTAGTTTCCATGAATTTAGTTCGTTTTTCTGGTTTCTTTTGTTGCTTATTTCCAGTTTCATTACACTGTGGTCAGATAATATGCATGGGATAATTTCTGTTTTCTTGCATGTACTTAGGCATGACCTGTGAACTAGTATGTGGTCTATTTTAAAAATGACCCATATGCAGGTGAAAAAAAATGTATTCAGTTTTGGTTGGGTGGAACCCTCTGTATATGTCCACCAGGTCCATTTGTTCTAAGCTATGGTTCAGTTCTGCTACTTCTTTGGTCATTTTTTGTCTAGTTGATCTATCTTTTTGAGATAAGGGGTTGTTAAGGTCTCCTGTTAAGATTATGGTCTTAGATATTAGGTTTTTCATGTCCATTAAGATTTGTCTTACATAGTTGGGTGCTTATGAGTGTTACCTCTTGCTCTTGAATTTTTCCCCTAACCAACATATAGTGGCCTTTTTTTGTCTCGTTTAATGTTTATTGGTTTGAAGCTGAAACTGTCTGAGAACAGAATTGCTACTCTTGCTTTTTTCTGAGGTGCTGGGGCATGTAGTGTTGTTTTCTTTGACTTTAAGCCTATGAATGTCTTTTTGGATTAAGTGTGTTTCTTGTACACAGCATATTGTTGGATTTTGTTTCCTAACCCACTGTGTCAGTCTATTTCTCTTAATTGGTGAATTGAGTTCATTTACCTTGATGGTTATAATTGAAATATGCTGACTTATGATTGTCGTGATATTTACCTGCTGTTGTTTACTGCTTTTTGTCCTGTGTTTAATTGTTTGCCGTATTTAGTGGGTTCCTTCTGTTCTCATTCGTGGAGTTCTGGTCATTGTGGACTCTCTCTAGAACATCTTTCAGTAGCCCGTGTAAAGATGGCTTTTCATCATGAAATTCTTTAGTTGTTCTTTGTCATGGAAGTATTTCACTTTTCCATCAAACCTGAAAGTGAGTTTTGTATGGTATAGTAGTCTGGGCTGGAATTCGTTTTCATAGAGGACTTGAAGTAGTCTGCCCCATGCTCTCCCTGCCTTCATGGTTTGTGAAGAGAAGTCGGCTGTAATTCTGATGGGTTTTCCTTTGAATGTGATCTGCTTCTTCTTCTTCTAGCAGCTTTCAGTATATTACTCATTTTTTGGATTTCTGGGATCTTGACTATTATGTCTTGGTGTGTTTTAGTTGGCTTGAAGTTATTTGGCACTCTGTATGCTTTGGTTACTTGAATGTTGGATTGTTGCCCCATATTTGGGAAGCTTTCTGCTATTACTTCTGTCCATATTCTTTTTATATCATATGTATTGACTTCTTTATTCTCTTTGATGTCAGTTAATCTCACATTGTTCATCTTGGCATCATCTTGCAGGTGATGGATTATGTTTTCCTGCATTCTCATTGTTTTTAACAGATCCTTTCTCATCTTTTCACTAACTGCACCAGCGTCTTCAAGATCTGAAACTCTGTCTTCACTTTCACTCAAATGGTTTTTTAGCCTCATGATTGAGATTTTAAGTTCTTCTATAACTCCTTGACTCTTGCTTCATGAGATCTATTTCTTTTGTGTATTGCTCATTCCAGAAATCTGTCATATTTCTGATCTCTTCTATTTTTTTTTTATCAGTGTCTTCTTTAGAGGTAGGTAATGCAGAGTTTTTTCCAAATTGGGTTTCCTCTATATATTTCCGTAATTGATTCTCTACTTCTCTACTATGATTTCAAAGAATTATTTTTTTATTTCAGAAATTATTTCTGCTCTGAGTTCCTCTTTACCTTTCTGCTGTTGTTTCTTTGCTTGTGACCCTGTTAATTCATATGCTTCAGCTGCAATAGTGTTCTCTGCACTTGTTCTGGGTGGGCATTGGGTTTTCCACATATGTTTCTGGATTTGATTTATTACTTCAGATGCTATGTATTCAAAAATTTCTTTTTCTTCAGGCAT
>PVKA01012878.1:0-56587 GCA_004027165.1 Ctenomys sociabilis
AAGGAAGGAAGGAAGGAAGGAAGGAAGGAAGGAAGGAAGGAAGGAAAGAAAGAAAGAAAGAAAGAAAGAAAGAAAGAAAGAAAGAAAGAAAGAAAGAAAGAAAGAAAGAAAGAAAGAAAGAAGTTTACAGAGAGGACAGCATATGAGAGGCTGAGACTTCTGACCAAAGCCAGTGCTGTACCAACCCACAACCATATGAGTGAGCACTGCAGAAACAGGCCCTGCAGCCCCAGTGGAGCCTTTAGAGGACAGTGCCCCAAACCGCACATGAATCCCATCGTCATAAGGGACCCCAAACTACCTTATGTAATTTCCAAACTGCTGACTCACAGAAATAATAAGGTATAAGTAGTTAAAACACATTGCTACTTTCAGCCACTCTGTCCGACAGTAGTAGCTAATAATTGATGCAGGTGGCAATGATTATTAGGAGCAACAATGGTGATGCTAACTCGGTTTCTCTAGGCAAAGGAAAGATACAATCAGATGTAGGATTTACAGGATAACAAGTGACAGCCTTAATTATAGATAAACCACACAGAAAATGACTTGGAGCTAAAATGACATTGATCATTCAGTCTCTGATGTGCTATTCCATTGTCTGTGGGAAAGGCAAGCAAAGACCCAGATATTCTGATGCAAGGATCTGAAAAACTAGCTTATTTTTTAGCTGAAAAGTTAGAAACAAAGTTCTTGGGGAAAAGAATTACAACAGGACTCTTTTATCACTCATATAGATTTTCTGTGTCGTATTTCCTTTTAGTGTAAAGATAGATAAAGTCTCCCTTGCTGTCAAACTGTTTTATTACAGATATGTCTTTACCCAGTTGAAATGTAAATCTATGTTGGTACAGATGTTAAAGCTTGTGAAACATGTTTCAGATAATTATAGAAAGCTGTAAGACATAGCTCTCTAAGAAGGTATAATTTGTAGAAATTATTCCTCCTCAATTACTTCAGACATAAATGAATTTAGTATGAACATATTTTGTTCTGTCTTTCCTCCTTATAATGGCCCTGGATATCCTGGAGTGACTGCTCAGAGACCCCAGAAGATGTGCCTACAAAGGGTGATGAAACACAGTAAATGTTTAAACTTACAGCATTATGGTAAAAGACATTGTCATTAATCCATGGTGAAATACTCCCCTCCATCAAACACACACACCCCACCATTTTTGCTGCTTTTTAAGATCATTCTGAAAGTCCTATCTGGTATCTTTATGAAGTATATACAGTTCATGCTGCTGCAAAGCGTCATCACGCAGAAGTTGAGCTTTGTAAAAACTTTATGGGATGTCCTTATCTATTGTATTCACTGAATCTAGCACCATGTGACTCCTGGCCCTTCCTCAAATTCAAAATTACCATGAAAACCAAACATTTTTAACTGACTTACAAAGGGAGAGTAGTTTGAGGGAGATTAAGAGCAATATAATAAAAATGTTGTACAAAGAGTAATAAAACGAGGTATGAAAAGTAAAGTACGCTGAGCTGTAAAAGGCTAAAGTCAACAACTTCTGACATTGCCAGTCCTACGGAAAATCCACTACTATTATGGACTACTGGACTATATTGGAATATTTTGCTGACTTCACACACCTACAATATTTAACTGACAATGAAATAGGCTTCTCTGACAAAACTAAACAAAAAGGGGGATACAAATGAAGGACCATTTTGTGTCTGTATATACAAAATAGTTAGGATAGATATACAGCTACTTTCTCTTAATTCAATGAGAAGAAAGATTTGTACTAATGGTGTTCATGGACAAGATACCATGTCTGCATCTTGTACTATGATTAACCACTAAGAAGACAACAATATGCAATGTATTAACTATTGAAACTGTCCTACTAATTGGTATTTGCTTTGCAGTAAAGTTAATTTAAAAATAAGAGCAATATGTTTCTTACCTTAATAAATGTTCTTTAACTTAAGCATTCACCATAGTTTTCAATCACACATTGATTGAATGTGCATAAAGATATTGTTTCTAATAGCCAACCCTGGAAAAAATCCAAATATCTACCACCAATGAACACAAAGAATCTAAATATTTACCAGTAAAGACCTGGAAGCTATCAAAATATCACCCAATACAAAGAGGGAGACAATCCAAATATCCATCAACTGGTGAGGAAATAAACAATGATTTATTCATCAGATGAGATGTCCCAGCAATAGAGGAATGAAGTGCAATCACTAATAATAAAAAGGTACTTTTTATAAGTAGATGTTAAATGGAAGAAAAGTAAATTGCTAGAGTTCATTGAAGTACATTTTCTTTTATAAATCTTAGCTAAATAATTATGAAATATTGTGTAAGGGACACATTTGTTTACTTTAAACAATCTTAAGTAGGTAGGAGAATGGCTGGAAAAGAAGAGTGTGCCCATGTTCATGAAGTGGCAGTCATAAGGCCCCATTGCGCTTACACTGTAAGAGACCCTTCTGTCACCCACCCGGACAACCAAGAGCAATGACACAGTATCTATGATGCGAAAGTCTCACAGAATCTCACTCTTAGGATGAACGCTGGAAGATGTGGAAGTACTATTTTCACTAAGGAGATCTAAGGGCATTTTGTGTCTTCCTATTGTTCTCTATCATCCACAATGAGATTTCCATTACAGGCCTCAGTGCCAAACTGCCTGGGAATGTTGAACTGCCTGTACAGACAGGGAATGTTCCCCCAAGTTTCGGGAAATGTGCTTAGCTGTCTCTGGGTGTTACCCTAGATTCCGAGAACAAGAATTCAAAATAAGCTTTGTAAAATACCCCATCCTCCCCCTATTCTTGTGGTTTTTCCCTTTAAAAACTGTGCCTCACTTCAGCTCAGGGATTCACTCTTGTCAGTTTCTGAGGAGAGTTTTGCCACTGAGCTCTGCTAATAAAGCACTCCAAATTCCTTCTTTGGTTTCAATGTCTGTTGGTTTTGCAGAGTGCCACACTAAGCAGGTACATTACCAGCAAAGCTACATTCCTAGTCTAACATCTTTTAAAAATAAACGGAAGAGAGCTGGGGAGATGGCTCTGTAGAATAAGTGCTCAAGGCCCAGAGTTCAATCCCAAGTTCCACCAATAAATAAATAAAATCAGAAAATAGAGTGGATTAACATGCCTGCTTAGGTAGAGTGCAGAGGCTGGGGTTAGAGGACACGTGTCGTGCCAGCCCCACCCTCAGGGCATGCTGAGATGGCATTGAGACATGGTGGCACACACTTATAATTCCAGCTCTTGGGCGGCTGAACACAGGCAGATCACTATGAGTCCAATCTATGTAGTGAGACCCTGTAGACCCTATACTAAAATATAGTAACAACAAAAAACAAGATAGAGTAGAGGAGCTCCAATATGGCAAACTTAAAATATTTGGAGTAACAAATGTACTAGTATATGTTTATTACTAATGTAATTAACATTGCTATTGATTGTGCATGTATGACACATGTGTGTGTGTGTGTGCGTATGTGTGTGTACAGTCATTTACATTCCACTACAATGAAATAGAATTAAGTAATGTTCTATGAAAGGGAAGGCACAATGTCTACTTCTTCCTATGGAAGCAAATTAATTTCTATTTCTCTTACTAGTTTCTCTCATCTTCTCATTTTGATCGCATACATCACACACTCTTTCTTCTCTCAGAGTCATTTTCAGATGTAAGGATTTCTGCCATAAGGATAGATATCTGCTTTTGCTACACTTGGGTGTTAGTAGGTGTTTTCCTATCCTTGATTCATTTTGCCATTGTGCTTGCACAGAAGTAAAGGGAAAAGCAGGAGACTAATCTACTGGGGAAGCAATTGTTAAATGAATTCTTAGGTGCTGATAAGTCACAACACATGTGGAGGGAAAAGCAGCTAAACAGAGTGTCATCCGGGTTCTGTTCAAAGCTGATTGCCAGCCCTGTCTGTTACTTTTCTCTCATTGCTGGGACAAAATACTTGATGTACAGAATTAAGGAAGGAAAACTTTACTTAGCTCACATTTGATGGAGATTTCAGTCCATACTCGGCTGGCTCCAAGGCAGAGTGGCACATGACAGAGAGCCACTGTTCATGGTGGAGAAAAACAGTAAAAAAGCAAAGGAAGGAGCAACAGCTGTGGCAGCTAGCAAGCCTCTCTGGCCTCCTTACATTTGTATGCAGATTATCTGCCGTAAGGTGAGTGTAGCACTCACACCCATAATCCTCCCATTGGATCATGAATTAATCACAAACTACTGCATGAGGCTTCAGTGGGACAACTAGGCGCAACTATAACAAGCCCCATGAGCATGACAAGTATCTCTTCATCTTTGTACTTCATGTCTGGAAAATAGAGTCTCTGAGTGTTCTATACCAAAATATTTTTACATTAAAATTAAGATGAACTGGCACAGGACCTATTATACTAGGTTGCCTAGTAGCTGATAGCTAACACTAGTTAAATACACTAAAGCAGTGTACTATTGACATACTACTCAATGAAGCATTCTATTCTCTTTTGGGAACCATGGAATTATAAGAAGTTTGTTTTTCAAAATGTAAAAGGAGGATATGTTGGGAGCCACGAAGCTAGAAAATCGATCAACTATGTTTAGGTGGGATTTGGCCAAGGACCTAAAGCAAACAAGCTACCTTACTCCTGGGATGAGCACCCAGTCTGGTTAAGGTTAACTATCAGCTACTAGGTAACCTAGTATAATGCATTACTATCTTCACAAAAGTATAAATAAAGGACAGTCTTGTTGGAAAAAAAAAGGCAGAAGGAAAAAAAAAAATATATATATATATGTATGTATATATGTATACATAAGAGAGTTGGGATAGATATGCAGCTACTTTCTCTTAGTTCACTGAGAATAAAAATTTGTACTAATATTTTTTAGACAAGATATGTCTGCATCTTGTCCTCTAACTAACTACTATGAAGACAATAATATGCAATGTATTAACTACTGTAAACATCCAACTAACCTGTTTTAAAACTCTTTCATTGCTATTTTATCTTGTTTTCTCATTAAAATGTATAAAAATTTTTTAAAAAGAGGTTTGTTTTTATCCATCACTGGCCAGAGTAACAGTTACCAATCTGCTGTAGTGAAGGAACATGCACAATAAGGTTCTTCTGCTCTGGATTTTAATTTCACCAGGCCTGCACCAGATGTGAGTTTTAGGTAAGGTAATTTCACTCTCAGAGCCTGAGATTCCTCATTCATAAAATAGGGAAACAAAGCATGCTGCAAGAAAAAATTCAGTTAGCTAATTAGGAAGTTCCTGCCCTAAAGGTGCTCAGTATGTGGACTCCCATTTGCACCTTTCTGTTCTAGTTCAAGCTTATCATCCAACAAAGAATGTTCTCTCCCTTTTTCCAAATGACAGCCACTCAGATTATCTAGTAGAACCATTGTATCTTCATTTCTAGTCTGTCCCCAGTAGGCTAAGATGAACAATATGACCGAGTTTATGATCCTCCCATGATAACACTGCAGAGGGTCAACATGATCCTCACTACAAATTAGGGCAGTGGGTCTCATATGCTGCATTTTTTATCTTTTGAAGAAGAAACAAGACCAAAGAGGTGAAGTATTTGCCTTGGTTTCATCCAGATAATTTAAGCTGTAACTGAACTAGAAGCTAACCTCTGCCCCAGCACTCTGTCTTCTCTCTACCTGCCCCTTTTGCATCCTCCTACATACCCAGGGTAGCACGGCATGCTTTTAAATCACAGTCACTGTTCAAGCCTCAAAATGAAATGTTATTTTTACACAGTCTTGCCATAATTAAGTCATCAGCACAACTCATGAAAACAAAATTGTGTCTTTTTAATTAGTGTCTTGAATGTGAATTAATGTTTCATTATTCTTTCCCATCTCAAGCTGAGATCATTACTAAAGTCTAAGGAACTAACAAATAGCCAGGCAGGGAAATTCAGAAAGGCAGGGAAAGAGTCATCTGCCTCCTTCAAGTCACACTGCCTAACAAAGCCTGAGGAGGCCTGGCTCCCTGACTCAGGAGCATAGGGACAAAGGAAAGCCAAAGAAAGTTCCTACCATTTGCTACAGGGTCAGCTCATGCCAAAGACGCACCATGGAAAGAGCAAGGAGACGTTCCGATAATACTTGTGTCCCTCTTAGGTCTCCTGGATTTATATCAGTTGTCAATCCTGTATATCCTATATAAGCCCAATACCCTGAATCTGTGTCAGAGAAGTCAGAGACATCTTTCAGTCACCACTACAAACATTTGTTGCGAATCTACTGTATGACAGTTCCTGTATGCAATGCTGGGCATCCTAGGTCACTAACATGCACTCCTTGACCTCTGTTATGAAATGCAAAAATGTGAGAAAACTAGCCACTCTACCCAGGGCCAAGTTCATCTACCAAGGTCAACTGGATGTTTTCCTGACATCCAGAAAGATCTAGCAGAATAATTGATGTTTAAAAAACCAGGGAGATAGTTCAGTGGCTGAAGTGTCTGCCTCAAAAGCATGAGGTCCTGAGTTCAATCCCTGATACAAAAACATAAATAAAATAAAATAAAATAAATTTTAAAATAAAAGTCAAGGTTAATAAAAATGAGTGAACAGTCATGCCCATTCCTCTCCTTAGTATTACTATCAGGCCTAATTTTTTCCTGTATTCTTCTACGTATTTTATGATCCTATTAGAAAGAACATGCTACGCAGCCCCACAAAAGTACTGATTTTAATTTCAGTAGCATTTTCTGAGTGCCCTTGTTATGAGAAATGGTGGAATTTATTAGAGATACAGATACTGAGATCAGTTTATATCATTGGTGATCACTGTTCTCCATACAAAGGGGTCAAATTGTAATGATGATCACATTCTGAAACTGATCAAGAGTCGGGCTAATCCCAATTGTTAATATTAATTTGGGCAAGTGGCATTCCCTCTTAGAGTTTCATCTGTAAGATAAAGAGATCCAACACAGGGTCTGAGGTTGACACACTATGAATCTATGCTTCTATAGTCTTCCTGAGCTATGTTTCCATCATGCAGCGCAATCCCTGAGTGACTCCACCCACAAGGGCAGCACTGTAACTCAGCTAAATGGTAGGGAGTCTGATGATTGAGAAACACTAAAATGCATTCTCTTACAGATTTTAAGGAGACTGGATAAACTACATCAGAAAGTGGCAAACACTACTTGAAATCACAAGATGGAGAAGAGGACAAGGAACAAGTGCAGGCTGAGAAGCTGGGCTGTAAATGAGGGCACATTAGCACAGTTAAATGCTTGCCAGCAGCAGGGACACATAAATATTCTATGACACCACTTAGCTTCTCAGAATGAGTTCCACTTCCCATTGGTGAACCTAGCTGATGAGGCCTTTCTCTTCACTATAGCTGAATTTCCTCTGCTCCCTTCAAAGAGTCAGCATCCACGTACTTCCCTTTAATAGTACTAAGCTAACCAAAGGTTTCAAACATTTAGCTAATAAAATTGTCATATCACAGGAGACAACACTTGAAAAAGTGAAGCAAAGACGATACACAGCAGCAGGGCTGAGCATAGCAGGTTGCATTTCCCTATTACCTGAGTTTGACTCCTTTCTTTTACAATGTGTCTCAACTTTTTCAAGTTATGACAAAGACAAAAAAGTTAATATTTGTACAATATACTGGAAATAACAGGTAAGAATACTTAAGATTGGATGATATCAGCCCAGGAATTCTGCTTCCCAAGTATCCCTCTCCAAGGACTAAAGGAGTACTTAGAGCACCTTTTGTATCAGTGAGGGAGTTTATGTCAGCTGCTATAACAAAATATAAAATCTCAGCAGATTGATACAAGCCTTGTTTATTTCTCACTGGTCCCATTGCCTATGTAAGAAATCTATGTGGCAATCTAAGGCATAGTTATTACTACGTGGTTCTACCATTCTCCAGATTGTCTTGGGAACCCTCCAGTTCCCAGCAAACTTACACGCACTCTGCTGATAAGGAGGGAGGGAAAAAGACAGTTTCAGGACATCTATAAGTCATGTAGCACTTCTCCGTATGTGTTAGATCCCAACTATATAGCTTAGGTGGCCTATATGGAGGGACCTCAGAGCCCTGCTGTCCAGAGGTCAACGATGGGGTGGGTTAGCACCTACCAATATCTGCCATAGATAAGGCTCTTCTTGTATTCAGCATATGGATAATGATTAACACTTCTGGCTTTATCTGGAGTCTTGGTTACTTTTCTCTAATTTCTGAGACAAAATGCCTGATGCCCAGAATTAAGGAAAGAAAGGTTGTTTGTGGTAGTTTCAGTCCATACTCAAATGGCTCCATGGCAGGGTGGCTCATGGCAGAGGGCAGCAGTTCATGGTGCTGGAAAGCATCAAAAGGAACAAGAGCTTAAAAGGAGGAGCAGTTAAGAGTGAGCCTCTTTCCCTCCCTTGTATTGTGCACACATTACCCTCCCTAGGGCAAGTGTGGCATTCATACCCATAACCTTTTGATTGACGATCAGTCAATTATAAATGCTAGATGCCTATCCCAGGAATACTTGAAGCTTTAGGAGGACATCTATAAACAAAACATAATATTCTATTTCTGGACCTCAAGACTCATGTACTACCCTTTATGAAAAAGACCTTTTAGTGCATCTCTAAGAGATGCCAAAGTCCTAACAGTTTTCACATTCCTATGAAGTCCAAGTCACAAGTCTCCTCTGAGATGTAAGGAAAACTCTTAGCTGTGAGCTCCTATACAAATAAAATTAAATACTTCCAACATTCAATTTGGACAAGATAAGCATTGCCTTTTCAAAAAGAACAATCAAGGGGATACAAAGAAATGGAATCAAAATCCAGCAGGAAAAACATTAAGTGCTATGGTTCCACATGCAGCATCCAAGGCATTCCATGGAAAATTATGAACAACACGTGGTTCTACCTTTTTAGCATTTCTAGTGGCTGTAGACCCCATGACCTCTCTCTTGACCCACTCTGCTCCCTCCTTGCAATTTTCCTCAGACACTCTACATACTTGGCTTCTCCAAACTTCTGGAGTCTCCACTGCATGTTTGGCTTCTCACTCATACCTTCGTGTGCTGCCCTCTCAGGAGTACATGGCCTGGCCTCCCAGGTCTTATGAAATGTAGGTGGAAACCTTCGGAGTCTCAGAACTCTTGCATTTTGTATACACCTAAAACCAGACCAACGTGAATGATGCTAAGGTCTGCTGCCAGCTGGGCAGTAGCCAGGCTTTCTTCTGTCTTGGCTGTAAGGCTGAAGTGCCAGGATCTCTGAGCACTCCAAGTCTGTTTCTAAGAAACAAATTTTCTATGCTGCCACCATTTGGGGACCTGGTGTGGATATTCCCAACATTCTGGAACATAGTATGTCTGCTGGTATTATGGAACAAGGTGCTCTATGACTTTCTCCTCAAAACCAAGTCTTTCATTTTTGAAGGTTTAAGGTTGAAAAGGGTGGAGACCTGCTGCTTCTTCTGATGACCTCAAGCCATCTCTTATATTTTCTTATCCCTTCTCAGCAACTTAAGTCTCCTCAGCTCTACTTTTTCAGTCCATAGTTTTACTGTTGCTTCCTTTATGGCTAATTCACATTTTAAATCATCCGGCTACATTCTTTGCTCTCAATTCACAACATAAATCTGATTAAAACCTCCAGCAATAGCCATTCCTCTGCCTCAAAATTCTATTGCCTTGGAATTTCTTTTGCCAGATTAACCAGTTCACTGTGCTTAAACTCAGTCTCAGGCAAAGTCTCTGGACATGAGCAAAATTCAGACAAACTTTCTGCCAAGCCATAGCACACATTATCGGAGTCCAACAACCAATGCAATTCCTTCTTCACAGCAGAAACTTCCCAAACCTGATGTTTAATTGGCAGGATTTCTGTCAGCATTCTGGACTTTTGAGGTCAGACATGATTCTCCCATACAGAACAATCTATGGCATTCAAGCTTCACTATTTCAAGGGATATCTCTGAACTTCTCCAAACTCTTTCCATAAGTGATTCTCAAAGGCCCTTAAGCTGCATGCCAGATATAGTCATAACATCAATCCTACTTTTCTGGTACAAAATTCTGTCTTGATTATTTTTCTTTTGTTGCTGAAACAAAATACCTGATTCCAAAATTAAGGAAAGAAAAGTTTCTTTAGCTCACAATTTGTGGAGGTTTCAATCTATAATTGGCTGGCTCCAAGGCAGGGTGGAGTGTCAGAGAAGCAACAGTTCATAGAAGAATACAGTAAAAGCAGCAAGAGAAAAAAGGAGGCTTGCAAAGGACCAAGCCTCTTTGCCTACCTTATACTTTTTGCATGCTGCCTACTTCAGGGCTGGCGTAGCACTCACACCCATAATTCTCACATAGATAATGAGTCAGTCAAAACCTAGAAACTCATCCCATGACTTCATGAGGCTTTGCAGTGACATTTAAATGCAAATGCCTGGGTCCTTTTCAGAAATACAGATCTTCAGGACCCACTTTCACACTCTGTATTTCATAAGGTCACCAGGTGATTTTGTTTTGAGAAACATTCGGCCCAACCACTCAAACCTTTAAACATCATCAAAACTGCTCAGTATATCAGAACAAAATCATTTTAATCAATAAAAGTTATCTATTGCAAACTCAGTTGTATTCCAAATTTTCTGATCAAGGAGATAATGGGTCTACAGAGGAAAGTGCTTGATGATGTAGAGGGTGCCTAAGGAGAGTCACATGGGGAGAAAATATTCTCTCAGGCTTTCGCAGAGAGCAAACTGGTCAAGCAAAGGTCATGACTCATCCACATGAATGACACTGACAAGGGATCTAAGAAGTGTAGTACAGGGTTTCTGGATAAATCCTGTGGCAATTTGACTGATCTTATCAGATACAAAAGTTACATTTCTTGCTATATAGGTCTTGCTTTATCTTGGTCTTAACCATCCAGCAAAAAGTATAAAAATGAGGTATATATAGCAAAGCCATATTAATATACTAAGCTGTAAAAGGCTAAAGTCAACAACTTCTGATTCTGCCAGTCCTACAGAAAACCCACTACTATTAAGGACTACTGGACTATATGGGAATATTTTGCTGAATTCATGCATGTACAATATTTAAATGACAATGGAATACCCTTATCCAACAAAACTAAACAATAAAGGGATACAAGTGAATGACCATTTTGTATCTGTATACTGAAAATAGGGTAGATATACATTTGTTCCAATAGCATTTGTGGATAAGGTATTATGCCTGCATCTTGTACAATGAAGAACCACTAAGATAACAATATACAGTATCAGTTATTGAAACTGTCCTACTGATCGGTTTTGAAACTGTCTCATTGCTATTTGTTTCTCAATAAAATTATTAAAAAGTTCATTAAATAATTTAAAAAATTTATCTATGACTATGACCCAAACTCAAAATGATATTGAGTGAACAAAAAAATGCACCTATCATGCAGGATATTAATATTTATTAGCTACATATTTTGTATCAAGTACAAAGCATGACACAATAGGTAGATTATTTTATACAACAACTACTACAATCATAGGGGAAGGGTCATTATCTGTGTTACAGAAAAATGAGGGAAAAAAGTCTGATGTGTAAAGAGACATACCAAAGACCAGCAAAAGAGAAAGACAAGGTCCCGGGCCCAGGGCTTTTGACATGTGCACACTCAGCAGTCTGCCATGCAATAGATACATTGAAGGTTTGTACTTTCCAACAGTGAGCCAAGCCAGGCATGGGGTCACATCCATGTAATGCAGCACTCTGAGAGGCTGAGTCAGGAAGACTCTAATTTTGAGTCCAGGCTTGGCAACACGGTGACAAATCTTGCTTCACAAAATAACTTAAAAAGGGCTTGGCATGCAGCTCAGCAAGATTACTGCCTCAATCCCCAGCACTGCATTTTTTAAAAATGTGAAAAGCTTTCAAGAATTGCATATTTTTAAAGAAAAAATGGAATGATCAGTGCAGGGTTAAAACAAATTTTAAAACTTGAAATTATTCAGTGAAAACACAGAAAATTGACTCTGGACCCGTATCTCTCACCATGCACTAAACTAAGTTTAAGATGTAGAAAGATATAAATATTAAAACAGAAATGTTTAACTGTTAGAAGATATAATAGGTAAAATTTATATAGTCATAAATCAGGGTTCTTAAGCCCCAATTATACAAGAAATAATAATAATAATGAATAAATGGAATGATATGAGTTTGAACACTTCTACACAGCAAGGAAACTACCAGAGTGCAGAGACAACCTACAGAATGGGAAAAGATTTTATCAACTGATCTTCAGACAGAGGACTGATAGCTACAATATATACTCACCCAAATTAAAAAAAAGGCAACTGAAATGAATGGATATGTCCCAGAAGAAAAAATATGAATAGACAATAAATACATATTTAATATACCTGGCCACTAGAGAAACACAAGCTAGAACAATGCTGAATCTGTACTTGCAGAAAGAATAGCTACTCCAAGAAATCAAATAATAATGAATGCTGTAGAGGCCATAGGGTAAAAAGAACCTTTCTATATTGTCTGTGGGAATGTAAACCAATACAACTACTATGGAACTCAGTAAGGAATTTCCCAGAAAACAGCCCTAAAAATGGAAATCCATTTGGCCCAGATAATCATCTTTCTTGCACCTTTCAAAAAGAGTTAAGGCTGTCCTGGCATAGTGACACATGCTGACAATTGTTTATAGCAACACAACCAGTATGGTTAAATCTTGAAAGAAATCTACATGTCCATCAACAGATAATGGATAAAAAAACTGTTTATTCATAAGAGTGTACTAATCTGTAGTAAAGAAGAAGCTTGAATTATTTGTAGGAAAATGAATGTACCTAGAGACCATCACACTAAGTGAAATGCATCAGACACACAGGCCTTCACATCACATGGTTTTCTAATAGGAAAAGCACAAACTATAAGTAAGTTAAAGAGGAAAATAAAAGACTAATAATAGGAAACAAGGAGATGAGTCTTTTGCAAGTGGGTAGGGCACCAAGAGAAGTGTGTTACTCTTCTCTCATTACTGGGACAAATACCTGGACACTCAAAATGAAGGAAGGAAAGGTTTATTTAGCTCATGGTTACAGGAGTTTTCAGTCCATATTCAGCTGGCTCCAAGGTAGAGTGGCACATGGCAGAGAACAACCTTTCATGGCAGCAGCACAGAGCAAGAGCACAAGGGAGAGGTCGCATCAGCTCAAGCAGCCAGCTTCTCTTCCCCCCTTACATTGAAATGAAAATTGCCTGCCCCAGGGCAGGTGCAGCATCCACAGCCACAATAATTAATCACAAACTCCAGAAGCCATCTAATGACTGCATTAGGCTTTGGGTGGACAACTATAGACAAACCACAACAAGAAGGAAGGAAGAAGAAAGTGGAGGAGGGAAAGAGGCATAAAAATAACTAAGATGTATATGTGTGTGTCCCAACTTCCCAAGATGAACATAATCACTAAGTACTGCAATCATGTACCTATAAGGATAAAACTGAAAAAATGGAAAATATTAAAACATAAACATGCAAATTTCACCAGATTTAAAAATACCAGAAGTGATGTGATTTCCACATTGGAGTGCAGCAAAAAACACAAATTTTGTTCTTGCCGCTGAGGGAGCTGCACATGCCTGTGCTTTCCTAAGCTAAAAAGCAAGTGTCAGCCATTCTTTGTCAGGATTAATCTTTCATTAAATAAGATCTTAATTATTCTAAAGTTGAATAAAATGAAATTTCAAAGTCAAAAAAAAAAAAGGATTCTATTAAAATTAGATCAAAAAGAGACCTTCTCGGCTGCTTGAGTTTATTTGAACCTCAATGAGAAATGTGGCATTTCTATGCACATAGGATTAGGAGAATCAGTGTACACTGCCCACCGGCTGGTTTTCACAAGAACTGTATAACTCCGGGACATCATGCTAAACCTAAATCACATCCCAATATCAACAGAAGATCAGGAAGCAATTTGATGGGCAAGGCCATGGGAGACTGAAATGCATTCTGAGTTCTGAAACACCCCTTCTTGCCTGCTCCTCTCCTATTGAGTTCTATTTGCTAAATCCTGCTTAATATAGCACACCCCACTGGGGCTGTATTTCAGTTTATAATGATCTCCTCAAAGAGAGTGTTTCTCATGGTGGGAACTACAGTAAGTGAGCTCACGAGTTATTGAGCACAAGAACATTGAGAAAGATTATTAAAGATGTATATTCCTGAGGCCCATGCCCTAGAAATTCTGATTCAGCACATCAGGACTCACACTGAGAAGTCTGATGACAAAATAGCTAGTAGAAGTGGTATCCACAGAGGTGGCCATGAACATCACCTTGAAAAATAATAAGTACTACCTTTTGCAACACTCCTCCATTGAGAGTTCCCTCGATCTTTGACATCCTTAAAGCAGGTCACTGTTTCTTGTTTATACTTCTTGCTTCCTAACTCCCTACCTGGAACTTTGGGATACAATTATTTTTGATCTGTCATCCTCAACAAACATGTTTTGCAAATGAAATAAAGAATGAGTAAATAAAATAAGGAATGATAAAGTAAATGAATAAGTGAGTGAGTGAATCAATGAATGAATGAATATCAGGGACAATGGACTTCATTGAAATATTCCATGTTCCCTGCCTACCAGCATCCAAATCAACATACTTTCCTGTCCTGTAATGAGCAATTCTTGGGAAATGTATTCCTGTGTTCATGCTAAGCAATGCTATATCAATCAAAATAGCATCTACTTGTTTAAGAAGCATCTTCTCCTAGAAAGTAAGGCTATGCCCTAACTATTCACCATAATCATCAAGACTGATAGCATCCATATGCAATCAGTGCAGTCATCTCCCTGTGCACTGTAGTCAAGATCAAGGTCTTTCATGTTATAAACTCTGCCTAACCCAGACCATTTCCTCGCCTTTCACCCACTCCTCCACAAGTCAAGAGACAATGAATGTAGGAACCAAAGTACAAACTACTCATCCTCAAATATGATGAAATCTTTTCCTATACTTCTTATTTCAGAAGCACCATGAGATGCACTGAGCTGTTCTTTTATTAAAATATGTTTAATAAATGTGTTACCTAACTCCCTAAGAAATCAAAGCCTCTTTCTAGCACAGAAGGAAAGAATCCCCAGGAAAAAGTGAACCCTCAGCCTCTTCTCTAGTTTGAGCCCAGACATATGTAAGAGGTACATCATGATGTTTCCCAGAATAATTTTCAAGGAAATACAGGGAATTACAAACTTCTTATCTTCATGCATACATTTATTTATAAATTCATTTGAAAAATGTTCATGGAAGAATTGTATTATCTAGGCGTTAAGAATTCAAAAAATTAGATAGCCAAATGTAAAAGATGACTAGATAAAACAACCAATGCTAGATGTTTCAAGGGCTATGAAGAATTCCTGCTGGGAATAGTAGGAACACAGAAAATGGGGTGTTCTGCTCCATCGATAGAGGATCACCTTCCATATAATGGAGTTGGTGTTTGATCTAAGATGTGTCAGAAGAAGAGACATGGCTAGAAAGATAAATAAAGTAACCATTTCAAAAAAAACAAGGAGAGTAAAGTCTCAGAGGAATGAAGAGTCTGATGTCAATGAAGCTGAATTTTATCTTATCTAGTGCACAAATTTGGAGAAATAAATATGGCAAGGCTAGTATGGGCTATGTTAGCAAATGCCTTATCTATAAGTGCATTTAACTTGATTAAGCTCTGTAGGATCCTAAAAACAGTATTAACAGGATACTTTTTGCATTTTGGCTGCTTTCCTAGTAACAGAGTGGCAGAATTGGAGGGCAGACTGGCACTGAGCCAGGAGGGTCGTTGGCAGGTACTGCATTTGTCTAGGGAAAAGATAATGAATGCTGGATCCTAGACATATATTGAAAGGTAACTCTGAAATAAATAAATTCAAGTCACTATCTTCAATATGTATGGACACAATTTTATTTAGGAATAGGGCTTCTGAATATGTAATCAGGCTCTGACCCAGTTATAACTGTCTTTGACTGTCACAGTCCAATGACTGGTGTTCGTGAAAGAAGAAAATGTGGACACCAAGACAGAAGGAAATCATGAGGCAATGGTGGTAGAGTTTGAAACAATGCATCTTAAAGGCTAAAGAATTGCAGCAGCCTCCAGAGACCATTAAAAGAAAAAAGGAGGAGCGTTTTGAGAGAAACGAGAGCCTTAGATTCATCTTGGCTTATACTTCCGACCATCCAAACTGAGAAAGAATAAACCTCTATCATTTCAAACCAACTTGTTTATAACATTTTGTTTTAGCAAACTTAGAAAACTAATAGAAAAGATAGAAATAGTAGATGGAAAAAGAGGTTGTCTATAACTAGGAAACAGAAATTTTAGGATTCAGAGACAATTGTAAATGGAGAATAGGAAAATAGTAGCAGGTCGAGGTGGGCCCAAAGCTTTGTATTTTCTTTGCTGTTAGAAGCAATAAAGGTGAGAATCTAAGAGCTGAAGGATTTAGAAGGAAGGTTCTCTCACTGGTTTATAGACAGGCAGAAGAGGCAGGCTGAGGGTCTCAAGCAACCCAAGAGAGAAACTCTTCCCAGGCAGAGCAAATAATTTGAGCCACCTTCTGAAAGACTGGAGAAAAAGAAATGCATGCTCATCAGTACTGTTTGCTATGTAACTTAGGAAATGGACATTCCTCCTTCCTCAGCTTCAACGTGAAGGCTAATTTGCTACAATTAGCCTTGATAAGTGCCATTTGATTCAATTGATGGTCTTGTCCACTGATGCCACACAGCTCCTGCCAGCTCTGTTTGCCTGCTGTGGCACCACTTCTGTCTACTCTCCATATATTTCCATTCTCTTATTCAATAGTTACTGTCTCAGTTTCAGGGCTCAGCACCTAAATATTCATTCAATCGTTCCAAACTTCCTCTTCTTCTTTCCTTTTTTCCTCAATCATAACTCTACATACAGTGCAGAGTGGATGTTTTTATTTAACTTTTTATTCATTTTAATGAGAAAAATAGCTATGGAACAGCTCTAAACAGACTAGCAGGAGAGTTACAATAATTAATACATTGCATATTGTTGCCTTCATAGTAGTTACTCAGAGGACAAGATGTAGACATAATATCTTGTCTAAACAATATTAGTACAAACCTTTCTTCTCATTGAACTAAGAGAAAGTAGCTGTATATCTATCCTAACTATTTTGTATATACATATTTTTTTTCACTACAAAATGGTCCTTTATTTATATCCCTTTTTTGTTTTGTTTTATCAGAGATGGGTGTTCCATTGCTGTTGGAGAAACTGTATTTGGAGAAGTCTTTAAAGGACCCTTTCATACTTGATGCCAGTTCAAATATTGTAGGTGCTTGAATGCAGCAAAATAACCCAGTATAGACCAATAGTCTAGTAGTGGGTTATCCATAGGACTGGCAATGACAAAAAATGTTGACTTGAGCCTTTTCCAGCTTAGCATATTAATATGGCATTACTTTTTATACCTCGTGATTATACTTTCCTGCTGGATGATTAAGGCCAAATTTAAGCAACACCTATATATCTAAAATTGTAACTTTTGTATAAAACCAATTTCAATCACACAGGAGCTCTCCAAAGCCAATAAGAGAGTCAGATTCTTTCTGACCATTAGGTTGTCTCACACCTATGCTCCTGATCCTTCTAGATCTCTGAATGTGCCCCTTTCATTTTTTGAGTCCCATTATTACTCCACTACTCAAAGTTCTTCAGTCCTTGTTTTGAAATCTTACTGGTGTCTTTGTCACCTTCTTTAGGAAGGCTGCATGCCTCCCAACCCAATGCAATTTATCCACCTTCTCCTTGGAAGCCCACCATGGACATGTCCATGGTAGCAATGTCACTACAATCCTATATTGGACATTACAACACTAGATGTACTATAGCCACAGAGTAATGAATGCATATTTGTAGTCTCAGCACCTAGCAAAAATGACATACAGTAGGCCCACAAAAACCATGATGAATGAAAGCAAAACTATTTCAATCGTTCCAGAAAGTTGCCCTCCAAGGGAATAGTGCTGGCATAAGCACTCAGGGATTTTCCTACCAGGGCCAGGTGATTTACGAGTTGTATGATTCATCAGGCTCCATGTACCAGGTGTCACCTCTACATTCAGCTTCACTGATCAAGAAAATGAATTCGATACTGGATCTCTGTCCTCCTGATAGCAGCTTGCCAGGAGAAGTTGGTAATGCAGTAAATTATCTTCCCAGCTGTTAATATCATGTACCGTCTTGTTTCCCTTCTTTTAGTTCAGCTGTGCATCAATTTGTGCTGTGATATTTACATGAACAACTTCATTTCATCAGTATGATTGTCCATCTGTTTTGGCCATGGGTTCAATTACTGGGCTATGGCCAGAAATGGAGGCATTAGCCAGAGCACTTGGTACCTTCTCCCCAGGGAGAAGGACAGCCTTGTTTCCAGTTCTCCTGCCCCTGCTCGCAGCTGGATGAAGACTGGCAGGCACAGAGCAGAGGATTAGAAAAGCCAGCTTTAAGTAGCAAGTTAGAAGAAAAGAAGCATTTGTCTTCCCTAGGACAGAGGCCATGCCAGAAAAAGCTCCCTGGAAAATATCAAAGAAATACCTTGTTTTCTTCAACCAAGTCACCAGTTCTACACTGAACAAACACCTTCATTCATTCATTCATTCATTCATTTGAAGCAAGTTACCACACACCTACTAAGAGCTGGAATCTGTTCACTTAGGGTATGGAGCTTGGGCTGTGCATTAAGGATGCAAATGTGATAGTCTCTGAATTCCTATTTCTTTTATTCCATAAAGACAGCAGTTATCTCTTGAGAACCTCATGTATCAAGAACTATCTAAGTTCTGCAAGGTGAAGCACTTGCCATAGCTATAGCCATAGCCTCAACATTTGAGGAGTGAATTGGGGCACCAGATGTGGAGAAAGAACTGTCTAGAAGGTCAGCTCTTGCAAAGCCTCCAAGACTGAAATGAGCCTGCCATGTTTAGGGAGAGGGCAAAAGTACAAAGTGAGTGTGAGGAGATGCTGGACCAGGCAGCTGGGGGTGGGGGGGTGGGGGGAGTGCTTCAGCACCTATTGTACATGTGGTGTAAATAAATGCTAAAGGATTGTAAGAGAAGCGCTATTACTTTCTTAACATCAGAAAGGCACTGAAGCAAGATAAGCTGATTGTTCCCATGAGGTAGACAGGCTGCTGAGGAGCTGGGCTGGAGGCAGAGAGCCCAGTAAGAATGATTGCTTTTGCCTAAATAAGAAATGAGGTGTCTTAAGAAGGGTTGCAGGGGTGAACGCAGTGAGGAGTTCCAAGGATGGGGATGTACTCTGATAAAACATACAGGACTTCCTAACAGAGATTGCCACTTTCTACAAGACAGAAGAAACATCTCAGTAGTTTGTGACATGAACTACTTGGTGGGTCACAGGACCATTTATTAAGGTAACGAAGGCCTAGGGGTGGTTAGCCAATTAGAGATGCTATCGGACACTCAAGGAAGACGCAAATGTGCACTTACACTTTAAGGAAGATGGAGAGGTGGCAGCAGTAGGTGAGGATGCTGACACAGGACTGCAGAGGGCTCAGAACTTTCCCACAGATTGCCTCCGGGTCTGCCATATGTCAGGTATCAGAATGGAATAATCTCATTCTGCCCACACTACAGGGGAGACATAACTCCCTGGATGACTCAGGGCTCTGGAGTGACAACCATACCGTCTTTTTGTTCATCTCTACCCCTTTTGGATTGTGTGACCCTGAGCAAGTTACCTCACCTCTCAGGATCTTGGCTTCCATGTCTGCAAACCAGAAAGAGTAATACAACCTTATGAGGAGTGAGAGAGGAAGGCACGTAAGTATCAAATCATGATTTGCATGTAGAACAGTGGAAATAATAGGTATTAGCAGCACTGTGAGGGGGGTGTTGTTGGATATGAGTTCAACAAATAAGACCAGTGAAGTTTGGGCAGCAGAGTCACCACCCCCAGAACCCATAGCAGTATGACACGGCAGAGCCCTTGGTGCATTTGGTTCTCATCTCCATGGCTACTAGCTGCCTAATGTCAGAGAGATTCTTACCCTTCCTGAGACTCAGCCCCCCATCTGCAACTTGGAAACGCAGACTTCTGGTGTGCATATGACCCAGCCTGGACTCCAACCTAGTGGCCTCAGGTGGCCCAGAGACACCAGCCCTAGAGCAGTACTTGTTAGAATTCTCCCCAAATTTATTCTTCATATTAAACAAAAATAGGGAAACAATTTTTTTTCCAGGATCCTCAGGTGGCTCAGAGGCAGAAGGGTCAATTGTGCAATATTTTCAGTATCCTCAGATTTATTCAGAAACACAAAAGAAGACAGAAAATTTGAGGGCTAAGTGCTCTGAGCAAAGAACGAGCCTAGCGGACTGCATTCACAGGAACACAGCAGGTTTATCTCAACTGGATGCCAGACAGCTCCAGTCTGTTTAGCAAATCCACTTGGCTGCTTTAGGACATCACTGATTCCACTTTAGGATGGGGTCCCAAATGGACCACATCCGACCTCAGCCAAGGGAGTTGTAGAGGAGCAGAAGGCACCATACTGACAGAACTGTGGGAGACTGCAGACATCTCCCTGGAGAAGGCTCAGTAGAATAAACACTTCCCTGGCAGATGCAAGGGCCTGAGTTCAATCCTGGGTTCCACAAAAAAAAAAAGAAGAAGAAGAAGAAGAAGAAGAAGAAGAAGAAGAAGAAGAAGAAGAAGAAGAAGAAGAAGAAGAAGAAGAAGAAGAAGAAGAAGAAGAAGAAGAAGAACTGTGGGGAGGAGATCTCACGACATAGCAAACTGCTCTGGAAACGCCAGGCCCTCCAGCACACTTTTTTTTTCCGGTCTTTTTTTTTTTTTTTTTTTTTTTTTTTTTTTTTTTTTTTTTTTTTTTTTTTTTTTTTTTTTTTTTTTTTTTGTCTTCTTGAGACAGGGTCTCACTATGCAGTTCAGGCTGGCCTTAAGCTCACTTTATAGCTCCGACTGGTATTGAACTCACAACAATCCTCCTGCCTCAGCCTTCTGAGTGCTGGGATTTCAGGCATGCGCCACCACGCCCGGCCTCAGCACGCTATCTTAGAGATCGAACAGTAGTGCACCCTCACTCCTTACTATTACACACCTGGCATTTCCTACACTTGCTTGCCTACCAGCAAAACTTATGTTGTTTTTATGTGTATTTTACCAATGAGGAAACTGAGGCAGAGAGTTTCAAACCCAAAACAGCTTCCCTCCAGGTGTGCATTCTTAGCCACTGTGCTTGTAGTTCCTTAAAGGCCAGAAAGGAAGACTAAAGAAGGGACTGGGACTCCCTCAGTAGTGGCCAAAGGGTACTCAATTGGACCCCAGAATGTGTGAATAAAAAATTAGTGTTCAAGGGTCATCATAAGAGGGCCAGGATGATAGCTCAGTAGAATAAGCATTTGCCTTGCAAGCGCAGGATCCTGAGTGCAATCCTCAGTACCAAAAAAAAAAAAAAAAAAAAAAAAAAAAAAAAAAAAAAAAAAATCATCATAAGGCCAGCCAGATAGCTCAGTGGAATAAAGTACCTGCTTAGGCAGAGCACAGCGGCCAGGACTCGATCCCCAGTGTGCCATGCTGGTGCCACCCCAGCACCCCACTGTGCTGAGACAGTGATTGAGACTGGGCATGGTGATGGGTGCCAGTAATCCCAGTACTTGGGAGGCTGAAAACAGGAGGATCACTACATGTCCAATCTACATAGTGAGACCCTGCACACCCTGTAGACCCTGAACCAAACACATTTTTTAAAAAATCATCACAAAATATAGGGAAGCATTGATGCTTAAATTCTTTTTCCTTGTCCTTTTAAATTTCTTACAACTCTGTTTTTCTTTTTTTACCCAATTCTTCATGCCTTTATCTTGTAATCTAAACAATTAATTTGAAGACAACAATATGCAATGTAGCAACCATTATTGAATTCATATTGTTTTGTTTGGTGGAGTTCTGTATCATTTGTGATATAGAAATGACAGTGTTTTGTTTTGTTTTGCTTTGCTTTGTACTCTCTGTAGATAATTAAAAAAAGAAGCATTGTCTTTTTTTTTTTTTTTTTTTTGTCTTTTTGAGACAGGGTCTCGCTATGCAGTTCAGGCTGGCTTTAAGCTCACTTTGTAGCTCAGGCTGGTCTCGAACTCACAACAATCCTCCTGTCTCAGCCTCCCGAGTGCTGGGATTACAAGCATGTGCCACCACGCCCGGCTGTCTTTATTTATTTATTTGTGGAACCGGGAATTGAACTTAGACATTGCGCTTGCCAGGGAAGAGCTTATTCCACTGAGCCATCTCCATGGCCCCAGAAACATTGTCTTTAATCCCTCACTTTGAACACAGGCATGCATCATTCTTGCCACTTTGTGAAGTTGGAGCAGTTGAGAAGTCTTTTATTTGCCTCTGCCCCACAGGCCTCAAACCATTCAAATTATTTACCTTTCATGATCCTTTTGACCCTGGAGAAGAAGTAGAAGCTGCATTATCCAGTGAGCAGAGCAGATGAGAACATGCTGTAGGGATTTTTACAGGCCTGCTTTTCTCTTGGGTTTCACTCTGCAGCAGCACTCACCATATATTTTGATCACAACATGTAAAACTCTAGATGTGTAGAGGGTGAGGGAGGAGGGAATGAGCTGGAGTCTGGCAACCACACAAACCCCCGAGGTGCCAAAGGGTGTAGGTGTCAGTGCCAAAAGAGTCATGAAGGCTACTCCCGCTCATCCTGCCAAGAGGTTTTGACTGATGACCAGGCATGTGCAGTTGGTTTGAAAGGCAAGTCCTACCACCTGCGCAGCATTTGGTCTTATTCCTGCTGGACCCAGGATCCAATGGGAAGAAGCTCTCAGAAAGGAAACAGCACTGGGGCTGGCCAAGAGGCATTCAGTGTGCTGCTGGTGGAGAGCGTTTGTGTCCAGATGATTGTGTGAGAGCTTTGGTCAGAAGAAGATGAGAAGGTGGAGAGCATGCTTCTAAGTATCAGGGAACCATCAGATTCTGAAATGTGGAGTTCCTCTGTGCCCTTTGGAAAGCAACCTGACACTGAAGTGTTATCACAGGATAGCACATGCCTTGCGTCTGAGCCAGTGTATTAGAGGAAGAGAAGTGTGGTAGCATAGAAAGCAGCCAGTTGTGCCCACATCTGGAAGTCATGCTCTGAAGTGAAAGAGAAGGCCCGCTGGCCACGTCAGCTGTGAGCTGTCACTACCTACATGACTTCTCAACCTGGAAACAGAACTCAGCAGCCAATTCTGGCAGGCCTTGAAATGCTCAAGTACAAAGAACTAGAACGTGGCTCCTGCTGCCTGAGTGCAGGTGAGCGGCCTAAGCTTTCTAGGCTTCAGTTTCTCCTGCTCTAAAATGAACTTAAAAATAGAAAGTGCAGGTAGAAGGACTAATTCAAGCAATACACATCAAATACTTGTGGCTTTACTGTACACATCAGAGATGCGCAACAAAAGGCGAGGCATGACTTTTTTCATAGTTATTTTGTTATAATTATGTAAGTTTTTTCTCAAGAAAGCACATGTGTGTGTGCGCACGTGCGCGTGCGTATGTGTGCTCATGCGTGTGCTTGTGTCTGTACCTGAAGGTATGAAGCCAATGACGAAACAGTTTTACTATGTTGTTTGGTAGTCTTCAGTGGAGCGTCTTCCTGGAGTAGCTGGCATTTGGTCTGTGCTTTCAAAAGGAATGCACACTGAACAGAGAAAGCAGTAAGGAAAGGAGCTTCCAGGGAGGATGCCTACAGGGACCAAGGGTATAGCTGCCAGAGGTTGTGCCAAGCGAGGAAACCTGATGCCCTATGACAGATTACTCTGTTCTGTGATTGCTTTATGTAAGTCTGTGTTTTAACATCTAAAATGTTAAAGTCCTTGGAAGCTTCCGCAGTTTCTGTCGTTATTTCAAGATCTGACCTCTCTCTCTTCCACTGCTGTAGCTCACTATAGCCACATCACGTGCACCTGTGAAGAGGCCTAATCCACATTCCTCCATTACCCAGTAGACCACAGTTAATGATCTCCTGAAGTTTTGAGAATGAGGCTTAAGAAACCATGGAGGAAAACACTCTGAGGCAGAGAATATTCTTGAGCCTGATTCATAGACAATATCTGGGTGATAGTGGGTAACTGAATTAGGGGACAGCTCCCATATCAATTTCATCTCTCTGAAAAATCCCAACTATTCTTTCAAACTGAACAATCAGATATCCCCCAATACCAAGAGAGAAATGAGGGCAGATGAAACATAAAGCACCAGAAGGATCCTGCCTAGCATTCTTTTGCAGTCACCATAAGCTGGGAGGGTCTCCTCAGCTATTGCACTTATTAGCATTATTACAGAACAGAGGGGGATGCAGAATAATCTAGAACTTATTCTAGATTGTAAGACATCCAAAAACTGTTATGTAAGAAAACGCCCAATGACCCAACATCAGCCCAATACAATCAAGTCCAGGCTTACCTGCCGTGTCCAAGCAGAGGGCAACTGTGGAGTGAGCACCCCTTCCAGGCACTGCCAGTGCTGACAGGAGGCATGGTAGTGAGAAAAGCCTGGAACTTAGCGTACGCTGCAGGGTTTCAGAGCTGGTGTAGCCTGAGAAGCTGTTAAGTTCCAAGCAGCACTGGAGGACTTGGTTGCCTCTTTGGCTGTTGATAATCCTAGAAACAGACACATGGAGTCCTGAAAATCTTTCCAGTCTGAGCTATAGGCAGAATATGAATAATAATCATTGATATTTATTAATGTTCTTTAATAATTAAGAAATGTTGTTCATTCATTTGCTTATTCATCTAATTCTCCCTGAGGCCCCACTAGCACAGACACAATGCTGAGTGCCGAGAAAATCTTGGTGGATAAGACAAACACAGATTTGGCCTCACCGATTTATAGACCAGTGACACTAAGAAGCATGGAAAATGATGTCAAGTTGTAGGAAAATAAACTAAGATATGGTCATGCACAAGAAACAAGGAGAGGCATCTATTTAGACTGAGTGAAGGAGAGTTTCCAGAAAGGTGACATCTTGGATGTGTCATGAAACATTGCAAAGGTGTCTGTTATGTAAAGGGCAGAGGGGAGAGAATGACAGGAGGCCTAAAGAAGAAATGTCATATTTGAGACTGTAAAGGCAGCCAGGAAAGCTAGGAGAGGCAATGGCCACTTGACCTGGAGGCAAGTTTGTCCTGGGGAGAAAAGGATGCAATGAACTGCTGATATCAAGCCTGGTGGAGACCTGCACATCTACGACCCCACTCTGAGAAGCTGAGGCAAGATAGTGAATCACAGTCCAAACTGGATAAATTAGTGACTTAGCAAAACCTTGTCTCAAAAATTTAAAAAGAGCTGGTGATGTAGCTCAGTGAAAAGTCCCAGGATTCAATCTCCAGTGCCAAAAAAGTAAAAGAAAAGAAGGGAGGAAAAAAGAAGGGAAGGAAGGAAGGAAGGAAGGAAGGAAGGAAGGAAGGAAGGAAGGAAGGAAGCAAGAAGAAGAAAGAAACAAAGAAAAGGAGGGAGGGAGGCAAGAAAAAAAGAGAAAAATTAAATCAATAATGCAATAATAATAACAATAAAAATAACAACTCCCTAGCCCAGCATGGTGATACATGTGAATAAGCCAGAAATCAAGAGGCTGAATAGGAGGATTACCTTGAGTTCAAAGCCAGCCTAGACTACATAAAAAGGACCTGTCTCAAAGCACCAAAACAACAACAACAATAATCATTGTCGCCATCTTTCACTTATACATTCCTATTTCCCTGTGCTTTTCCTGTCTACTTTTTCAGTGAATACCTAACCATTAATCCTGAGCATCAGCTAAGTGAGAGCTACTGCTTCCATCTAAGAGATGAATTTAGTGAACCAGGAATTGGGTCTTGCTTCAGACAACTTGAGACTCCACCTCTGACCAGCAATTTGAAATGAATCTCCTGAAATATAGAGGTCACCAGCAATGCTCTACCCAGATTCCTGTCCAGACACATTACAAGATGAGGAATGTGTAAAAACACTGTGACCCAGATCAAACAATTCATGGAGGAGAAGCCAAAGACCTTCACTTAGGTGTTTACAGTCTCAGGTCTGCCTCTTTGCTACAGTCATATTTTCTTGAATGGAGTCATAGGCTGAGGATGCAGGCCCAAGTTTAGTACTCACCTCCTCAAGTCACTGGACACCCATAATGGACCACACCTCCCTGGCTTTCACCTCTGGACCCACAGGATCTTTTCAAAGTTCCTGTAGTCTACCTTTGCAGCATGCTTTCATAAACAGAGACCATTTTCAGTGTGACTCTGATAATCAAGAAAACAAATTAGGTCCCAGAATCTCTTTCACTCTGTATAATAGCTCACTCCAGGAAGTCATTAATGCAGTAAATCAAACTCATGACTGTTGACACCATGAAAGTGAGTTGTTTACCTTCATTTGATTCAGCTGAGTATCAATTAGCTCAGTGATATTTACATAAATATCCTGATTTGGAGGACAGAATTGTCCATCTGCTTCTGAAAAGATTTAATTAAGTCTATGTTACTAGGGAAAAAGAAATAAATCCTTTTCAACATTAACCTTTTCAATTAATGTACACTTTGTGATATAAACTATAACATGCCTTGTTACATAAATTGAGCAAACAGAAACCTTTAAGGCTGAAGAAATGATGCCTTCGAAACTGGAGATACATCTCTCTTTCCAACTCTTGACCAGAAATGGCAATGGAATACCCATCTCTGCCAAAACTAAAGAGGTATATAAATGAAGGACCATTTTGTAGGGATATATATATATATATATATATATATATATATATATATATATATATATATATTCCTCTTAGTTCAATGAGAAGAAAGATTTGTAGTAATAATGTTTAGACAAAATAACATGTCTGCATCTTGTACTACAAATCGCTACTATGAAGACAATATGCAATGTATTGATTATTGTAACTATCCTAATAACCTGATTTAAAGCTGTCTCAACAATATTTCTTTCTCAATAAAATTAATATAAAAAATTAAAATAAAAATATAAAAAAAAATTTGACCAGGAAGTCATACTTACATGTCTTCCCACATACCTTCCCTCTTGTTGAAGGTTTTGCTCCGCTTTTCAAAGACCTCTTTACAGTACTACATCTTTTAGTCCATGGAGACTTGCTAGGGCTTCTATCTAGACATCTGCTGAAAGTGGGGGCCTTTTAGGTGGGGTTTTCAGAGGTGCCTGATTTACAATCTGTGCTGCTGGGATTAACAATGTGATGCTAGGGTAGATACATGGTGCAGTGCTAGGATTAAGGCTGCCCCACTCTGAGTGTGAGTGCTGCCTACTCTGTGGGGGTGTGGGTAGCCTGAAAGGCAGAAGGAGGGTTGCTGTTGGGCACTTTTCCCTTGCTTCTTCACTCCATGCTACTTCACTCCTTTGCTGCCTTCCTGCTTTCTGCCCACCCTGAATTATCCTTGGTGATGCCACCCTGCCTTGGAACCATCAGACTATAAACTGAAACCTCTACAAACTGTGAATCAATTAAACTTTTCTTGAAAAGAACTTTGGGTGTCAAGCATATTGTCTCAACAACAAGAAAAGTAATAGAATAGGAACCCTCTCCTTCCTACTTTGCCCTGATCACCAGCTACCTTCCGATGAGACATCAATTTCCTCCACAAAGTGTGGGTCTTTCTAGGCTCCTCATGTATGACCAAGATCCCATGACACAGACCTTTAATTCCTCATTGAAAATGTCCCTCTCATGTGTTTCTCACCTAGGGGTGCAGCCACTTCAGGAATACAAAGATTGTGGATTTCTCATCCACTGTTGTTTTTCTGATTCCTAGCAAAGTAACAGGCACACAGCACATATAGAATACAGGAATCAGCAAAACCAGAATCCTAAGGTAATAGTTTTATTATGATCTTTCAGTTTACCATTCAAGCCCACAAAGCCAAAAGTCTTACTGAACTACAAGATTTATAAAAATGGACTTGTACCCAAGCCTTTTATCTGTACTCTGACCTGAATAGCAACTCCTGTTTCCAAGTTATCCATTCTCGAGCCCTGTAATGACTGAGGGGTTCACTGCAGACTTGAGCATTGTTCAATTCAACCATTCAAATTGTAACTGATTGAGCAAAGGGCCAACTTCATTCATTAGAAACTTCTTCAGCTTCGCCCCTTTCTGAGACAAGGTATTTCTCCCTTGTGAGAACATTTCCTGAAAGGTCAACTGTTTTAATATAACTGTCTGACTCCAGCTGCCTCCTGAGCCGGGATGAATCCACCATCTTCCTCGATCCCGCCCCACACCCGCCCATCCAGAGTGACCTGCCTGAGACAGCAGGGCCAACTCTGGTGGCCTCCTGAATCCTGCCCCCAAGCCCTCCAACCGAGGCACCAGCCTGAAACCTCAGGGTCCACTCACCAGCAACTCCCCAGATGCCCTGCCCTAAAGCTTGCTCAGCGAGTGTGAATTTCCCAGACTCCCTGGGCATCAAAGTTCAGTGAATGTGTGGTGAGTCTGAGGGAGAGTCCTTGGCTTCTCCCTGAGTGTTCTGCACCATCCAGAGCCTCAGGCCCCAAGACATCCTACCCAGAGACCTGCCTGAGACACCCCAGACAGACCTACCTGGCAACTCCACGTAGCCACTGTCCCCAAGCCCAACACGGGAGCAAGAACATTTGGTGACTCTCCTGGCACTCGGTCCACCCCTGGCTGGCCTGGTGAGTGTGAGGGAGAGCTTCTGCGCCCCCAGTACTCCCCTAACCAGGGACCCAACAGAGGGGAATCACAAGAGCTGCAGCATAAAGGAACCAAACACAACAGCTAGATCTAGGCCAGGAATAACTGGATAATCTAAAATTTAGTAGACTGGCACCCAAATCTCACTATGTGCTAATGCACCAAAGCTGTACACCAAAGATCAGAGGTCAGTACTATACAAAATGACAAAGACAAGGAGAAAAATGCAATCTCAGATCTCAAGTCCACCAATAAGTGCAGAGTATACTAGCTCAGCTGAAATGAGTGAGTTAGCAGAGACAGAAGAAAGGAACAACAGCAGAAAGGTATAGAGGAACTCAGACAAGAATTAATTTCTGAAATAAAAAAAGTAATATGTGAATACATAGCATCTGAAATGAAGAATCAAATCCAGAAACATCTGGAAGAAACCAAATGCTCACTCAGAACAAATGCAGAGAACACTATTCCAACTGAAATGTATGAATTAACAACATTGGAAGCAAAGAAACAACAGCAGAAAGGTCATGAGGAACTCAAAGCGGAACTAATTTCCAAAATCAAAAAAGAATTCTTAGAACTCATACCATCTGAAATACAGAAACAAGTGTGGAAATATACAGATGAAACCCAATAGGGAAGAAACTCTGTCAAAAAAGAATTAATAGCTACCTCTAAACAAGAAATGTGTTGAAAAAAAAAAAAAAAAAAAAGGAGATCAGAAATATGGCAGAATCATGGAATTAACAATACAGAAAAGAAACAGAACGCATGAAGCAGAGTCAAAGAGATATAGAAGAACTAAAAATATCTATCACAAGTCTGCAAAACTGTTTGAAAGCAAAGACAGAGTTTGACAGAGTTTCAGATCTAGAGGATGCTGATGCAGCTAGTGAAAAGGTGAGAAAGGATCCCTTAAAAACAATGAGAATGCAGGAAAAAGTAACCCATCATATTTAAGATGGCGCCAAGATGAACAATGTGAGACTAACTGGCATCAATGAGAATGAAGGAGTCAATACAAATGATATGAAAAGAATTTTGGGAGAAGTAATTGCAGAAAACTTCCCAAATATGAGGAAAGAAACCAACATTCAGGAAATGGAAGCATACAGAATACCAAATAGCTGCAACCCAAGAAAAAACACACCGAGACACACAATCGTCAAGATCCCAGAAATCCAACACAAGAATAATATTGTGAAAGCTGCTAGAGAGAAGAGGCAGATCACATTCAAAGGAAAACCAATCATAATTACAGCCAACTTCTCTACACAAACAATGAAGGCAAGGAGAGCATGGAGCAGAGTTCTTCAAGTTCTGTCTGAAAACAAATTCCAACCTGGATTATTATACCCTACAAAACTCTCTTTCAAGTTTGATGGAGAAGTGAAATACTTCCATTGCAAAGGACAACTAAAGAATTTCATGATGACAAAGCCATTCCTACACAGTCTACTGAAAGAGGTTCAAGAGAGACGACAATGACCAGAAATCCATGAATGAGAACATAAGGAACCCACTAAACAGGACAGTTAAACACAGCATACAAAGGACTAAACAACAGAGGTAAATATCATGACAAACATAAGTCAACAAATTTTAATTATAACCATCAATGTAAATGGACTCAATTCACCAATTAAGAGAAATAGACTGGCACAGTGGATTAGGAAACAAAATGCAACAATATGCTGTATACAAGAAACACACTTAACTCAAACGGACATTCATAGGCTCAAAGGATGGAAAACAATACTACATGCCCCAGAACCTCAGAAAAAAGCAAGAGTAGCAATTCTGTTCTCACACAGTCTCAACTTCAAACCAAAACGGACCAAACGACACAAAGAAGGCCACTATATATTGGTTAGGGAGAAAATTCAATAGCAAGAGGTGACACTCATAAATATCTATGCACCAAACACAGGAGCACCAAGCTATGTAAGACAAATCATAATGGACATGAAAAACCTAATATCTATGACCACAATCTTCACAGGAGACCTTAACACCCCCTTTTCTCAAAAAGATAGGTCAATCAGACAAAAAATTAGCAAAGAAGTACCAGAGCTTAACCAGAGCTTGGAACAAATGCACTTGGTGGACATATACAGAGTGTTCCACCCAACCACAGTGAAATACACATTTTTTTCAGCTGCACATGGGTCATTTTCCAAAGCAGATCACATATTAGTCCAGAAGTCATGCATAAGTATATACAAGAAAATAGAAATTATCCCATGCATATTATCTGACCACAGTGCAATGAAACTGGAACTAAACGACAAAAGAAACCAGCAAAACCCACTGAGTTCATGGAAAATAAACAGCACCCTATTTGGCAATCAATGGGTCACAGAAGAAATTAAACAAGAAATTCAACATTATTTAAAATTCAATGAAAATTCAAGCACAACTTACCAGAATCTATGGGATGTGATGAAAGCAGTTCTTAGAGGGAAAATCATATCTATGAACTCACACACTAGGAAAACAGAACAGGAACAAATAAACACCCTAATGTTGTACCACCAATATCTAGAAAAAGAAGAGCAAACGAAACCCAGAGGACAAAGACAGGAAGAAATCATAAAGATTAGAGCAGAAATTAATTCAATTGAGATGAAGAAAACAGTTCAAAGAATCCACAAATCAGAAAGTTGGTTCTTTGAAAGACTAAATAAAATTGATAAGTCTCTGGCCAACCTCATCAAAAAGGGGAAAGAAAAAATTCAAATACAAGCAATAAGAAATGAAAAGGGTGAAATCACCATAGACCCAGTGGATATCCAGAAAATTGTCAATAGCTGCTTTGAGAATCTTTATGCTCACAGAATAGAAGACACAGATGAAATGGAAAGATTTCTCGAAAGGTACAAATTACCAAAACTGAACCAAGAAGATACAACAACTCTCAATAACCCAATAACAGCCAATAAAATACAAAATGCAATAAAAATCCTAACGACAAAGAAAAGTCCAGGTCCTGATGGATTCACAGCTGAATTCCACAAGAAATACATAGAAGAAATAATTTCTACATGCCTCAAACTCTTCAATAAAATTGAAAAGGAAGCCATCCTCCCAAAATCATTTCTGGATGCAAGAATTATACTGATTCGAAAACAAGGGATAGATACAACTAAAAAGGACAACTACAGGCCAATCTCCTTCACAAATACAGATGCAAAAGTATTCAATAAAATCCTACCAAATATTATACAGCAAATCATTAAGACAATTATACACCATGACCACATAGGATTGAGCCCAGGGTTGCAAAGATGGTTCAATATTCAAAAATCCATAAATGTAATACACTATATTAATAGACAGAAATCTAAAAACTACATGATCATCTCAATTGATGCAGAGAAAGCTTTTGACAAAGCCCAACACTCATTCATGTACAAGGTCCTACAGAAAATTGGAATAGAAGGATTCAATCTTAACTTGATAAAAGCCATCTATGACATACCAAAGGCTAATATAATCCTAAATAGGGAAAAACTGAAATCTTTTACTCTTAAATCAGGTACAAGACAAGGATGTTCTCTATCGCCCCTCCTATTCAATATAGTCTTGGAATTCTTAGCAACAGCCATTAGAAAAGAGGAAGAAATAAAGGGAATAAGAATAGGTAAAGAAGAAGTTAAATTATCACTATTTGCTGACGACATGATGCTTTACATGGAAGACCCCAAAAATTCCACCAAGAAACTACTAGAACTGATAGGGAAATTCAGTAGCATAGCAGGATACAAATTCGACACTTAAAAGTCAATAGCATTCCTGTACACAGATAACAAGCACACTGAAAGGGAAACAATAGAAACAATAACTTTTACAATAGCACCGTGGAAAATGAAATACCTTGGGATTCGCTTAACCAAGGAAGTCAAAGATCTTTTCACAGAAAATTACAACACCCTAAGAAAAGAGATTATAGAGGATTTCAGAAAATGGAAAGATATTCCATGCTCCAGGATAGGAAAAACCAACATCGTGAAGATGGCCATACTCCCAAAATTGCTGTACAGATTTAATGCATTCCCTATCAAACTGCCACCAACATACCTCCCAGATATAGAGAAATCATTCCTAAAATTTATTTGGAACCACAAACGACCTAGAATAGCAGAGGCAATCTTGGCCAATAAAGACAAGGCAGGAGGCATCACAATTCCTGATTTGAAATCATACTACAAAGCCACTGTGATAAAATCAACATGGTATTGGCAACAAAACAGACCTGAGGATCAGTGGAATAGATTAGAAGATGCAGAAGCATCTACAAAAACACTCAGCCATCTTATCTTCGACAAAGGGGCTACACAAGCTCACTGGAAGAAAGATAGCCTCTTTATCAAATGGTGCTGGAAAACTTGGCTTTCCACATGCCAAAAACTAAAACTTGACCCACCTCTATCACCCTGCACTAAGTTAAGGTCAAAATGGATTAAAGATCTAAACATTAAAACAGAAACACTCAATCTCCTGGAACTCTTGAAGACATAGGGGTAGGGAAACAGTTCATGAACAAACATATATTCACATGGAAAGCACTTGAAAGAATCAACAACTGGGATCAACTCTTCTTCAGGAGCTTCTGCATGTCAAAAGAAATTGTCAACAGAGTGAAAAGACAACCCCATTTTGAAAAAATCCTAACTAAGAAGCAATCAGAGGACTACTGTCTAGAATATATAAAGAACTAAGATATAACAGGGCCCTCAAATTTAAAGACCCAATTCACAAATGGGCATCTGAGATGAATACACACTTCTCAGAGGATGAAATAAAGAAGCAAATAAGTATATGAAAAAATGCTCCACATCGCTAGCCATTCGTGAAATGCAAATAAAAACAACACTGAGATACCATCTCACTCCAGAAAGAATGGCTATCATAAGGAAATCAACCAACAACAGATGTTGGAGAGGTTGTGGGGAAAAGGGAACCCTTCTCCACTGCTGGTGGGAATGTAGACTGGTACAACCATTGTGGAGGTCAGTGTGGAGACTCCTCAAAAGAGTAGGACTAGAAATCCCATTCAAGCCGGTTATCCCCTACTGGGAATTTTTCCAAAGGATCTGGATACATTGTATCATAGAGATATATGTGTACCTATGTTTATAGCAGCACAATGTGTGATAGCAAAATCTTGGAAACAACCAAGATGTCCATCACATGAGGAATGGTTGAAAACATGTGGTATTTCTATATAATGGAGTATTACTCAGCTATTCAGATTGATAATCTTGAAGCATTTATACCGAAGTGGATGCCACTTGAACATATACTCATAAGTGAAATAAACCAGACAAACATAAGTAAATATCGTATAGTCTCCCTAGTATAACAAGCAAAAAGTGGAAATACAAAAGGAAATGTACAACAACTAAAATCAATTGAGTCAGATAAGGCAAAGTGAATGGCATATGCTGCAGGATACTAATCAGCTTTTCTTCTGGATGGTTAACAACCTAAGATCACAAGTCAGAGTTGGAGAAATAGAAGAGCCACAAGGCCAGCCAACATTTTGTCCCTAGCCTTTCAAGGTCAGCGAAGACTCAGGACATAGGAGAACCTGTACTGCAACATCATGAAACTCAGGTGAGCTCCAAATTTTCTGAACAAGGAGATTATGGAGCTACATAGGAAAGAGCTTGAAGTTCTATGGTGTGCCTGGGAAGTGTCACATGAAGAGAAAACTTTCTCTCAAGCTCTCACAGAGAGCAAACTGGTCAAGCATTGGCCGTGACTCATCCACATGGATGACACAGACTAAAGAACTACAGAATAATGTACAGGACTACAAGATAAACCCTGAGAGGACTCCACTGACCACATAGGCAATATAAAGTTCATGGGTTGGTATATAAGTCTTGATCTATCTAGGTCTTAACCATCCAGTAGAAAAGTATAAAAATGAAGTATACATCGTGGGGCCATAATATTAAGCTGAACTGTAAATGGCTATGGTCAACAACTTCTTTGAATAATTCACTATTGTAGAATGCTGGACTGTGTTGGATTGTGGTGTCGAATTCAAGCACCTAAGTTAGTTGAATGACAATGGAGTGCCCACCTTTGACAGGTGTAGACAAACGAAGGGGTGTAGAAAGAAAAAATCATGATGTGTCTGTATAGACAGTACAGTTGGGATAGATAACGCTGTGCTTCTGCATAATCCTATGAGAGACAAGATCTGCACTAATGGTGGTTGGACAGGATATTATGTCAGCTTCTAGTACTATGGTCATCCACTAGGAAAATAATTATTGAATTTTTGATATAATTCAGGAATAAAAAATAAGATAAGTAGCTACACTCTTAATTCACTGATAAGAGATATCTGCTAAAATAATATCTGTAAATATAATATCATGTATGCACCTTGTACAATACCAAAACATTATGAAAACAGTTTGCAATGTATTAATTTATTGAATCTGTATTGTTAAGGTGTCTTGAAACTGTCTAATTGACATTTGCAGTTCAACAAAATTAAAAAAATTAAAAAAAGAATGATAAACTTGAAGCATTTCTATTGAAGTGGATGCCAATTGAACATAATGTAAGTGAAATAAAGCAGACACACTTGTGCAAATATCATATATTCTCCCTAGTATAAGAAGTCAAAAGAAGAAATACAAGTAGAAATGTACCACAACTAAAAAGAATTTAGTCAGATAGGGCAAACTGAACGGCATATGCTGCAGGATACTAATCAGCTTCTCTTCTGGATGGTTAACAACCTAAGATCACAGATCAAAATTGGAGAAATAGAAGAGCCACAAGGCCAGCCAACATTTTGGCCCTAGCCTTTCAAGGTCAGTGAAGACTCAGGACACAGGTGAACTTTTACTGTAACATCATGAAACATTTGTGCCTCAAATTTTCTGATCAAGGAGATTATGGAGCCACACAGGAAAGAGACTGAAGTTCTATAGTGTGCCTAGGAGAGTCACATGGAGAGAAATCTTTCTCTCAGGTTGTCACAGACAGCAAACTGGTCAAGCATTGGCTGTGACTCATCCACATGGATGACACAAACAAAGAATCCACAGAGTAAGTTACAGGACTACAATATAAACACTGAGGGGACTTCACTGACCTCATCAGAACCAAAAACTACACTTTTTGTATGTAGGTTTTGCTCTATCTCAGTCTTAATCATCCAGCAGAAAAGTATAAAAATGAGGTATATAACATGAGGCCATAATAATAAGTTCAGCTGTAAGTGGCTATACTCAACAACTTCTTCAGATAACTCACTTTACTGTGGTATGCTGGACAGTGTTGTATTGTATCACTGAGTTCAGGCACTTAAATTGGTTGAATGACAATGGAGTGCCCATCTTTGACAGGTATAGGCAAAAATAGGGGTATACAAAGGAAGAATCATCATGTGTGTGTATAAACAGTACAGTTAAGATAAATATGCCGTGCTTCTACATAATTCTATGAGAAGCAAGATTTGCACTGATACTGGTTGCACAAGATATTATATCAGCTTCTAGTACCATGGACAACCACTAGGAAAATAACAAGGTAGAAAGCATTAATTATTAAATCTGTGATATAATTCAGGTATAAAAAATAAGATAAGTAAACAGCTACACTCTCTTAATTCACTGATTAGAGACATTTGGTATAATAATGTCTGTAAGTGTAATATCATGTATGCACCTTGTATGATATCAAAACATTATGAAAACAGTTTGCAATGTATTAATTTATCTAATCTGTCCTGTTAATTTGTCTTGAAACTGTCTCATTGCTATTTGTTCTTCAATAAAATAAAAAAAGGAAGAAAATCTTCTAGGTGATAAATAATTAATCAGATGGAAATACATATGGCTTCATACAAATACAAATGAATAAAAGAATTGAGAACAACAAGAAAAAAAATATAACTTTCTGAAATCTTCACTCAACCAGAGGTTGGGAGAATGATAATAGTAATTCCAAACACCAGTGAAATCCCCACTATGGCCCAGGTATATCTTTGTGTTCTTCTTATATAAATCCCAAAGTTTACAACAACCTGGAATTTAGCCATCAACCTATGTTTCTAGGTAATGAAAAAAAGACACGCAGAAATAAATAATCTCTCTGCTAAAAGTCATATAACAGGTAAGGTTGAGCCTAGAATTTTTAACCCAGATCATTCTGTATCAAAATTCCTCTTTCTTTACCAATAGACCTTAGTTCCAGCAGGGTCTTAATCCAACCAAAGCACTAGTAATGAGAAAAGCATTGGGTGTTCAATTACGAGTCTGTAAAACCAACTGACTGGATAAAATACACAAAGAATTGCTAGTCTCAAAAGACGTAACTCATTAAACCACCTGCTTAGGCAGAGGCAGGGCAGGGGTTCAATCCCAGTCCTGCACTGTCGGCCCCACCTCCTGGGGCACGGTGAGATTGAGACTGGGTGTGGTGGTGCACACCAGTAATCCCAGCTCATGGGAGGATGAACACAGGCAAAGCACTTCATAGGTGCTATGAAGTGAGACCCTGTAGGCCCTGTACTAAAATGCAAAAAAAATGATATAATTCAGTGTTCCCACCTTATAAAAATTTAGCACTCCATAAATTGATTGAAAAAACCTGAAAATATAAAGCAAAGATTGACCAAGTTTTTAATAAGGAACCAGATAGTAAATATTTTTGGCTTTGCAAGCCATATTATTTTTGCCACAGTTTTCAACTCAGTTACTGTAGAGCAAAGACATAGATAAGAAGTAATGAATAAGTGTAATAACATTTTATTTACAGTGTTTCACTAAATAGCAACAGAAAATGTAGACTTAAGGCTTTTTCCTATTCTGGATTATGAATGTAACTTAATTCCTCACATTAGTGCTTTAAAAGATATGAGTACAAACCCACTGGAATAATAAGGAAACTAAGGTCCCAAAGGACTAGGGATTGCAGTCCCCAAGCTCTCAGCTGTTTGTCTCCAGCCTTGAGTACAATAAGTGTTCAGTTTCCTAAGCTGTTAATGTTTGCTTGTTTCCCTTAACTGAGGATGTCTTTACATTGAAATCGTACCAACGTCCCTTGTTTTTCATGGGCCCTCAGCTCCCCAATACTTAGTGTCCCTTCCTCTCTCTCCAGAGCCTTCTGCCATGGGGAAGGCAGCAAGTAGGTAGTAAACTGCTGTACAAGGCTTCTGCAAACCAATTGCCCTAAGGCAGTGAATGGAAGTGACAGCTGCAGACAGAAACTGTCACAGAGATGCTGTCCACAGACAGCCTGACACAATGCGAGTGATCAATACCTCCACCCTGAATGATGTCAGTGGGAATGTGACATCGCAATGCCAGTTGTGCCAGCTGGTTGAGGTGGATTATTAGACAAGCACTGGGGCTCTCTGTCTTCCAACTCCTGATTGGCTATCTATGAAGCAGACAACTTTAGAGAAGCTATCGTTTCCTCATTTGTATAAATGCTAGTGATGCCAGAACCATCCTAATAGGTTGATGTGAGGATTAAATAAAATAATGCAACTAAGGCACACAGCTCACACTATACCTCAACAAATTGTGGTGATGATAGTGATGACTTTTACAATATTGTGTATTGTATTTTGAATAAAAATTGGCTTTTATATCTATCATTTCCCATCCTAGAGAGAAAAGTCATGCATACTGTTTAAATGTTCAAAGTCTTAACATATAATATATAGAACCACTGAATACATTGACATGGTATGACTGGATCTGTTGTCAGACTTATCCTCAAAAACTTGAATTCAAAATCTTGAAAGAATATTAATATAAAATTAGATCAATATGAGGATGATAATGGCACAAAAATAATGGATGCATACTAGTATTAAGACCAAATGGTTGCAAAAACAAATAATGAGTTTGATTTCCTAGAAATTATGAGATATATTGTAACTGTTTGTTTTTATGGAGTTCTACTAAAGTAGCCACAAGCCACTTACAGAAATAAGAAAAGCCATGCAAAGAAAAATTTCAATAAACTGACATTTAAAATTCAATGATATTTAACAGTGAGAGAAAAGTCTCCCCAAGCTCTAAAAGCTATGAAATTACTTGTATTAACTGAAGCATTCAGGAAATTGCTATTTTCTTAAGTTGATTAGAGAGTTTTATTAATTAGGTTTTCTTGGAAATCTCTCATGAATTTCTGCTTTTCAGCTTATGGACCGTACAATAAGTTGCTTAAATAATTTCCTTTTCTTCCCCATCTCATGATTATGATTGATTTCTATTCAATAGAGGAGCCATGGAATAACCGGGCCATTTGGAAAAAAATATTAATGATCATTTTTATGAGTTATGTTTGTCCCATAAGACAGGCCCCACCAGAATCTTCCAGAATAGTACAAAGGGAAAGTTCACAGGGCACCAAGAATCCACATGTTACTCCAAATATCCAGGCAACTTGCCAACCAATTATAAAAGCAGGCTTGAGTTTCCTGGGAGTTCTTTGCTTTGCAAAATTTGTCTTTCTCATGAAAGAGATTTAGAAAAGCATTGCATGTCATCCCTCCTTGGCTCCAGAGCTTGTTCTCAAAAGGAGTGGAATAGTGAGTGCTACACTTGCATTTAGTCCTGCCATTTATTATCCAGGTGGCCTTGGTAAAATCATTTCATGCTTCTAAGTTCCAAGTATGTGAACTGGCCTACCAACTTCACCAGTACTATGTATAAAATAGATAGTACTATTCTTTCCTGAACCACAAACTGAGCACCTCCTAGATGTCAGACACTCATAGTTATTTAGGATACAAAGGAAAAGACATAGAATCTGCTCCAGTAGAGAAGAAATAAGAACAAACATCGCAGTAGAAGATGCCATGGGACAAAGCAGAGCTGAACAGTGGACAGGGCACAGACATGCTCCTCTATTGAAGATGTAGATGTATCATGAGACACAAGCTATGCTTAACTCCTGGAAGAAATAGAAGGAAGTAGAGAGGACCATCTGTTTGGTGGGAAAAGAAGCAGCAAACATAATGTCACCCTAAAGAGCCCAGTAGAACATGGAAATGGCTGTACCACATCAGAGTGGACTCAAAGGTCCAGGATGGGGTGGAGAACACATGACGTCCAAGGCATGATGGAAAACAAAAGCATAGTCTTGAGAGTTCAATGTCTAAACCAGTAAAAATAATTCTTGACATCAGTGAGCTCTTGATATTCCACAAAAAAATTAAATAGCTTCCTTTGTTGATGCTACTATAACAAAGTCCTTTAGACTGAGTAAATTATTAAGGATGGAAACTCCCTTATACTCTGGTGGGTGGAAAACCCAAGATAAGTAATCACTCGGTGAGACGTCTCATGAAGGTTGCTTGATTTCCAAGATGGTGCCTCTTAGAACACCCTCACATGACAGAATTCAAGAAAGCAAAAGAGGTTAGCACAGTGTCTTTACATGGCAGAAGAGAGGAAAGGACAAAGCTCACACATAAAGTGTTTGGTCATCTTCCAAACCCACCCAAGAAGTCTCTTCCATCATGATTTAATTACCTGCTAATAGCCTCACCTATTAATACCACCTCATTGGCAGTTATATTTGAACATAGGAATTTGGGGGTATGTATTTAGACCACAGAACCCTTAGTATAATTTTGTAATGTATGTACTATTACTATCACCATTTTTCAGATAACATATGCAGTTCTTCCCAAAGTCATGTAGAAAGCATCAAGCCAGGACTCTATGCTCTGTCCAATGTTCTGTTCTGTCTCTGTGATCCTTAACCACTAAGCTCCTTTGCTCAGTTGGGGATGCTTGTTTTGCTGTGTGGTCATGGAGGAACCTTTGCTGGATGGACCACAGTATGAGCCCCATGATCCCCATCACTTGGTAATTGCCTCTTTGGTTGCTTCATACATTTGTAAGTTGGCCTAAAGACATTTTCCTGAGCAACAGAATACAGCAAAAGTGATGGGCTGTCATTTTCAGAATTTAAAATTATGACTTCAGGCTGGAAAGATAGCTCAGTGTACTAAGTGCCTGCTTAGTCAACTGCAGGGACAGAGGTTCAATCCCCTGCACCATATACCACCCCAGTCCATCCCCTAGCACACTGAGGCAACCACTGAGACCTGCATGCTGGTGCGTGCCTGTAATCCCAGTACCAAGGAGGCTGAAAACAGGACACTATGAGTCTGAGCTATGTAGTGAGACCCTGTACCAAATAAATAAATAAATAAATAAGTAAATAAAATTATGACTTCCCATTTGCTACTAAGCCATCTTTCTTGCAACTTTTGTTCAAGTACAATAACATAAGTACAAAACAAAACAAAACAAAACAAAGGCATCTTCCAGCTAACAAGGAACAGAGTCCCTCCGTTGGCAAACTTTCCAAGAACTTATTTCTGACAATGATTTTAGGGAACTGGCTCTGCATCCTTCTCCAGCCAAGTTTTCACTTGAGCCCCTCATCCCAGCCAACCTGATTACAGTCTTGTGAGGGACCCTGAAGCAGGGGTCTCTTGGTGAAATGGGCCTAGGTTCCTGGCCCTCATAAACTGTGAGGAAACAAATATGCATTAATTTAAGTCAGTGAACTTATAGTACTTTAGCACATAAGTAGCATGGAGCCTTTGAAGGACTGAAGCTTAGAAATACTCAGGAACAGCATTTTATAGTCTGTTTCCCATCTTATAAGGGCAGTTTTGCCAGTAGGGTAAGAGAACAAATTGGAGAAAGACAAAGAGGCAAGTTTGGCTAAGAGCCTGCTTCAAGGTGAGACCAGACGCTGACCTAAATAATGGGGGTGACAGAGCAAAGAGAGGGAGTGACACAAGATATCGGGGAAGTTTCAGCCAGGCATTCAGTCTGACTTAATATGTGAAGCAAAGGGAAGGAGCATTGAGTCTGAACACCACAAAGGCCGCTGCACTAGCCTCACTACAAGCTCTAGGCCTCTCTGGTCTCAGCAGCTATACATTGCCTCAGCTTGACCTCATGCCATGTGGGTCTTGGAACCATGGCAAACAATAGCTAATCCATTCAGCCTTCCTCATGTGGGACAAGAGATTCACTTAGACCCGTTAGATACCAATGTTTTTTTCTTTTTTTTGGTACAAATTCTTGAAGTCTCATCCAAAGAAAATTTGATAATCTGGCCCTGATAAAATAATTGTCCTCTCAGGAATTCATCTTGTGTCTGGTGTTGTAAGTTCCTGGGGTATGAAGACCCTGCTTCTCTCACCGTGACCTCCTTAGTACCCCCAACAGTACCCACACAGAGGCAACCACCCCATCAGTGTGCAGTTTGCTGATGAGAAAGACTTTCAGGTCTTTGAAGTGCTTTGGATGTGCCTCTTGTCACATAAGTTAATTTCACTTAAAAGTTCTTAGAGTTTTAAGCAGATATGTTGAAAATTCATACTTTCATTCACTTTTAATGAGAACACTCTTTTTTCAAGAATAATGTGTGGGCTGCCTTACAAGTAATTCCATGGCCATATGGAAGACTCAGGCTGATACTGAGAAGTGCTAAATATATATATATATATATATATGGATTCAGGCTCTGACAAAACTGGAAATGAAGGGAAGCGCACTTTATTGACCCTAGCCTCCCTTCCCCACCTCCTGCCCTCCTCCGAGGAGGCCCCATAACAAAGCATAGATTTCATGTATGCTTCCAAGTCACACAAGGGTTGGGGAGATTAAAGATACACTCTTCTCATAAATACATTTCATCTTACCAGGGATCCTGGAAGAAGAAAATTTTATTTAACAAAAATCTATCACAAATGAGAACATTTCAGACATAGTGATTCCAGACAGAAAACATGGTCAGAAATAAAATAATCTTCCCAGAACTCAGAAGAAATCGCAAGACATTAGTCAACTACATCTGTTCCTAGGAACGTCTCGGGACATCCAAAAGCTGCATGTGTTACTCATCTTTGGAGTATTGTAACTAATGTCAGGCACCATACTTGGCTCTGAAGTAAGACAGATGAGAACACTGTAATGCTAACACAAGACGTACAGAGGCTTAATGCTTACAGTCCAGACATCCAAGAAGCTGGGAAAAGCAAAAGATCCCTGAGTAGGTAGGAGAGTCAGTGACGTGCCCGGGATTGCCATGATGCGAGGGAGGCCAGAGAATGACCCACAGCTCTGAGGGGCTGGAAAAAGATCCTGGGCACCAGATGACACTGAGCTTAACCTGGAGCATAGCAGTGGGAAAAATGGTGCCCAGGACTGCTACCTAAAAGAGGAAGGAGCCAGGCGTGGTGGCACATGCCTGTAATCCCAGCACTCGGGAGGCTGAGGCAGGAGGATTGTTGTGAGTTCGAGACCAGCCTGAGCTACACAGTGAGCTTAAGGCCAGCCTGAATTGCATAGTGAAACCCTGTCTCAAAAAGACAAAAAAATAAATAAATAACATAAAATAAAATTAAAAAAAAAAAAGAGAAAGGAAAGGGAAATGTGCGAGTGTGTTTGAGAGAAAGTAAGTTCTGCCCTGTAGTTGCTTCACTGGGAGGAAAATGAAAAAGTCTGGTGGCAGTCCACGCAAAAAGTGAGGCTCACAGTTAACTGGTGAGGCATCAGAAACAGTCCGCTGTGGCTCAGACTCAGTTCCACTGCTCACAGACTATGCGCCATGGGGGATTTGCTTTGCCTTGCTTTGCTTTGGTTTTCTCATCTTCCAGATAGAGATTAGGAGAGCTTTAAGAGCTAGCACACTTTAGCACCCGACACAAGGGTTATGACACTGTTAGTCACCACTACTGTTATAAAATATGAACTGCTAAGGTACTGACATTTTACTTACTTTCTTGCTTGCTTCTATATCTGATAAATTTGCATTTGTATATTCAATTATTCAGCCCTCCAGTCCCACCTAGAAGATAGCAGGCAAGGAAGACAAGTACTGGAGTGATGGCGTTCATAAAGCAAAGAGCGGGCGCAAAGCAGGCTGGAGACAACCAGGAAATGCTTCCATTCGAGCCCAGGCTGTAGGCTAAACTGTAAATATGGTGTTGTCCAGGTCCATGGGTCATCTTCATGATGATAGCAGGGACAACACAGCACAGAAAACAGGCATAGAAAAAAAATCAAAGAAGGGGTCACAACGGAGCATCACCTGACAAGTGCCCGACCACAACACCATTCCAGGACAGCAGAATCCAGGCTTTGTACTGGTGCTGTGTCAAGTAGAGGGGGCGTGCTTTGACTAAAAGGCCAGGGGAGGACCCACAGCTCTGGAGTGAGGGGTATAGGGAGCCTAGCTTCTGAAACTCTTCTTTGGGTGGTGGTAGCAGGTCCTAGAGATCAAACTCACGGCCTTGGCATGAAGCTGCACTACTAGCCTGTATTTACTTCATATTTTGAAGCAGGGTCATGCTAAGTCACTGAATTTCTCCAGGTGGGCTCACACTTGCTATGCCCCCTGCCTCAGCCTGCCTTCTAGAGCTCTTTAACAAAGAAGTACGAAATTAAAACTCACAAAGTGAGTATTTCAGGGAAAGGGGAATGTGGAAAGGAGTTCATGCCATTCTACAAAGCACAAAGGTCCAACGGGCAGAAACAATAAAAATGAGAGGGGAGGCTGCTGATGGGATTTGGGGGCTGGAGCGATCCCAAAGGTACAGTGTCTGTGTGATGGATTGGAGTTAGTGCAAGCCTGTGCTGTCAACCTGTGCAGCACACACACCCACAGACCTAGACAGATGTTAGAAATAGCCTTTGAGTGGCATTATGCATGTGTCTTTGGCTTTCAGTGTGTTTTTCAGATTTTTGTTTCAATGCAGAATATTCAGGCATTGAGGATACAATGGAAGGACCTTTTTGTATTTGTATATGCAGAATAGTTAGGATAGATATACAGCTACTTTTGCTTAACTCAATGAGAAGATTTGTACTAATAGTGTTTGGACAGGATATCCTGTTTGCTTCTTGTTTTATGGATAGGCACTAAGAAGATAACAATGTACAATGTATTGGTAAATAAATAAATAAATAAATAAACAAAAAAATTCATTCATTGAATGTCTTGCTGAAACAAAAATCTACTGCCCATACTATGTAGGAACCATAGAGATTTTGAAGTCTATGTACACCTAAGACTTAAATTCTAGTGGAGAGAAAAAAGCAAGTCAAATATTCAGACAAATGAGTGGGGAAATATCGGACTAAACAAGTGTTCATTGATGAGTAATGGCCTCTCAGTGGAGGAGAGATTGTTGCTAAAGATGACAGTCATGCAAAGATCTACAAGTAAAATCAGCAAGCAGAGTGCCTCTCAGTGCAAGCCAGCTGGGCATGCTGGGTAGAGAAGCCCAGCACAGGCCACTGGGAAGTGAGAGGATGAGATAGAGACAGGATGTGTGGAAACTGTGGGTGGGGTCTGGCTTGCATTCTGTGAGTTGGGACCTGAAGCCCAAAACTAATGAGAAGGTTAACACGTAGGAAAGGACACTGTTCTGCACGAAACCATAGCAAGGAGAGATTTGTGTCAGAGAGGTGTGCAACATATATGCAGTGTTGTTTGTTGGTGTCTTTATTTGCTATTTACTCTCTTATTCCAACACAATTGTGAGGTCAGAGAAACATGATCAGAAAATGAGTTGACAGGCAGAACATTGAGCCACAGTCCCTCTGTCCCTGGACATCATTGTGAGGCTACAATTAATGGAAACTTGTTCCAGTGAGGTGGACAGGAAAGCAAAGGAGGGAAGAAATTAGCACTTATCAAGCACCTGCTGTTTTCTGGGTGTCATGCTTGGTGGATCACTGTTTCTAAGCTTCCTCAAGCTTGGATGAGTTATTCCCAATGCACAAATAAAGAAACCGAGCCTCAGAGGCAGTAAGCAACTTGCCTGGGAAACCAGCTTCCAGTTAGTAGAATCATGATTTAAACTTGTGTCTTTACCAGTTCCCAACCTGTCTGTCCAGTACAGCACCCATGAGTCACAGCTGGCTCCTGAGCATTGCAGTGTGACTGACCCCGGTGCAGACGTACACTAGGTTCCAAAGACCTAGGGTAAAAGCATAGCCACAAAATATCTTGGTAATTTTTATATTTACTATAAGTTGACTTGAAAATATTTCTGACACTCTAGGTTAAATAAAATGGATTAATATGATTAGTATTGCTTTTTCTTTTTATGCTTTTTAACCTGCTACAAAGAAGTCCAAATTGCAACACGTATTGTTCATTTTTATTCCCCTGGCATTTCCCTTGGGCAGCTACTGATTGAGAAACAATATAAATTTGGTATGGCAAACAAGTAAAAGCTTTATTCTTCTCTTATCTACAACATGCTGCCTTCCTAGGCTGTCCCTGCCCCCAAGGGAAGGTGGAACACCAGCGTGGAAAGACTCGGATGCAGGAGCCAAGTTGAGACCTGCACTGTGATGCCCCAAGGACAGGGTTGCTTTGTATGGAGGCAGCCCTCTTCCTCAACAGAGTGAGGATTTGCTGATACCTATGCCAAAATTCACAGAGCTGGAGAATGACCACTCTGCTTTGTTTCATTCTAACCATCCACCCTCCCTCATGGCTGTAAAAAAAGAAAAAAAAAATCATCATGAGCATCCCCATACTCCACCAGCACTCTCCCTAGGAGCATCTGTTCTGTACTCAGAAGAATAAAATAAATGGGAAATATGAACAATAATTATCAGCAGTTATTTAAATAGAGGAGAAGGGAGGAAATACCAGCATTAAATGCTAAGGTCCAGATCCTTCTATGGTGGTTTTTACATGGGTAAAGGCATTGAGTCCCTGAGCAGCTTTTGGGGAGTTATTGACCCCCACTGCAAGCAGATGATACCCAAGGCAAAGACAGAAGGACCTGCAGTGGGCCACTCTGGTAGCATTGGGTGTAGGCCAACTGCAAGCGGGGCCTTCAGCTCTAGAAGATATACACCTAATCACTACTCAGAGGTAAGACTAAAGCAGAAAGAGGAGGAAGAGAAAGGTGAATGTGTGTGGGACACTTGCTACCTGGCAGTTCCACAGCAGGCAAGGCACACCAGGACTCTCACTTTGTCCCCATATTGCCCATCATAAGGCAATGGGTGCTTACATGGGAGGGCAGACTATATTAATACTGAAGGGCCTTTATCCTTCCCACTGTGGAGAACATTGGAGAAACTGGGGCAGGGAGGAGGAGTAATTCATCCAAGGTCATCCAGTTCCTAATCTTGAATCTTAGTCACTAGAGATTGAGGCTAGAGGTGGGCAGTGAAGGGAGAAAGGAGGAGGAGAATGGAGGGAAATGCAACCCATCTGTGTATGTCTTGTCCTCCAGTTACATGGAAAATTGATTGTGGCCTAGAAAAATGCTTTATATTTCTAAATGCTCCTCCCTGGCTCCTAGCACACAGTTGAGCACATTTTTTTTTTTTTGGGGGTGCTAATGAAACTTATTTAATAAAGAAATAACAGCATATCATTTTTAATGTTAGCAACAATTATAATATACAGGAATTAGCCAAATAAATAAAAAGATGTTCTGAATAAATAGGCGTTATTTTCAGAGAATATTTTACCTTGTAAATATTCAACTTTTCTGTAGATAATTTTTACTTTTTTGTAGCTCATTTTTGTATAAATGTAAATCTATTTGTTTCTTTTTTCTTTTGGTTTCTTAGTTCTTAGTTCCTAGTTTGGTTTTTTAGTTCTTAGTTCTTGCAATATAGTTCAGTCCAGCCTTGAACTCACTACATAGTCCAGGTTGGACTCAAACTCTCAATATTCCCCCAAATTCTCCAAGTTCTGGGATGACAGGTGTGTACCACCACAACTGGCCTATCTCAGTTGAGCACATAGTAGGTCCTTAAAGCTGCTTACTTAACTGTAAGGACCCAAATTCTCTCCTCTGAAAATAATGGCTTTGTGTGGGTGAGCATCCTGGAAGATGGAGCTGGTAATCATTTGCTCCAAGTAGTATGCAAGTTCTTTCTCTCGGGATGACTACACCTAACTTGAGATTCTTCAGTGATTCTAGCCCTTTGGGTATTTTAGGGCTCGTTCTTACTGCTATTTTAGGACAGATTTATTATTTGGATGCATCCTAAAAGATCTTTAGAGTTCTATCTTCTCTCCTTACTTTCCCACATCCTCCTGCCTAGTTTACAATGACAACATAACTTGGGTCACTTTCACAGGCTGGCCCTATTTAGCAATAGCCAGCCACACATTATAAAAATATGGTGACGTGCTGGTGGCAGGAAGTCCTGGCATCACAGGTCAGAAGAAACAACAGCCACCCAAGGAGAAGAGGAGTTGCAGGCTCTCTTACAGTAGTTATGCTTTGAAAGTACCATTGAAGAAGGACTTCTTTCAATTGAGAAAATGGCATAAATTTGATGTGACAAAGCAAATTGTACTTCTAGGCTCTTATGTTTTCCGATGCAGATATACAATTAGCACTTAGCAAAGGAAAGGACAAAGATGTCATTTCATTACAAGAAGCTGACATTGTGGCACTGGGCTATTTATTAGAGATTAACAAGAAAAAAATAGATTCTCATTTTGCTCTTTTAGTATTTTCTTTTTGTTGTGATTCTAGGTCAGGGGCTTTTGATCTGGAGAAATAGTATAGTGGATAAGCAGAAACAATCCTAGCAGGACTGAAGGAAGCTGGCCATAGGGAAGATGCAGCCAGTAAGGGTAACTGAGAGTATCCAAGTGCTAAAGGAGAAGCTGGCAGTAAAATTGGCCATTAGCAGCAACTGCTGTAGCAACTAATTCAGACCCAAGTTATCAGGGAGTGTTGCTGCAGTTACTACGGCTGCATGGCAACAACCCCACAGTGCTGGATTTTGTTTTCATTGTGATTTAGGAGATCAGACATTCAAGAGGCACCCACCAGAGCTGTGCTCACTTGCAGATGCTCATCTGGCTGCAGTCAAAGTCAGAGCAGCAGTCACCACCAAGGCTTGGCTGGACCGCAGCATCCACAGGGCTCATTTGCATGGTGACAGTGCCAGCTGGTGACTGGCTACACATGGTCTTGGGATGGCCAGGCTTTCCAAGTGAAATCTCTGTTCCCCAAGACTGGTAACCAGAGAGGAGGAAGCAGAAGCTGTGTGACCCCTGTGTTCAAACTCCTGCCTTAGTGTGGCCTTTTGAAGGACAGTCTAATGCCACCATGGACAACAAATTAGAAGACTGAGCCAGAAGAATATGGGTGGTCATGAATGGAACCACGACTGAGGAAAGTGCTATGAGTAGTATTATTGAGATAATTAGGGAAAGTTAGTATGGACTGAAAAAGAAGCTAGTATTATATTAGGTTCAAATTTCCAGAATTTTATGACTTCATTGTGTTGACATGACACGTCCTTAGGCTCAGAACATGAAAAGGAGATATTAAGAGGAAAGGGTCATGAAATCTGCACCTTAATCTAAAATGGCTTAAAAATAACAAGAATAATTGAGGAAGTTTTAGTGTGACAAAATGTTAAAGATTAGTGAACATAAGCAAGCATTATATGGACACTAGTTATGAGGTCTGTTCAAAAAGTATGGCAAATATTGTAAAACCCTTTGCTGCAGTACAAAGCACACTATTATTAATACCCATCAAAATACTCCCCTTATTCCAAACATATGTACCTCACCCATTCCTATGTTTTTCTGAAATAGTGCTGGTAGTCCTCTCTTGTGTCTGCAATTACACTGTCATGACCACTCCAATGTCCTGAATTTATTAAAAGCATTTACCTCTCACGATCATGTTGACTTCAGGGAACAGCAAATGTCCCACAGTGCCAAGTGCAGTCAGCTAGGTGGAGGAGCACTCAGCATGATGTTTTTGCAAGATTTCCTTTCCTGTTAGATAGTGCATGATAGCAGTATTCACCTTTTTTCTTAATGTACAGGGTCTCACTCTGCAGTTCAGACATGTAGTGATCCTCCTGTTTTCAAACTCCCCAGTGCTGAGATTACAGGTATCCACCACCATCCCCAATCTTGGTGGCTTGCTCAGGGCACCTGGGAGTGGGGCAGCATGTACTGCATGTGATGCCAGGGATCAATCTGGGTCACTGTGCTTGCCTAAGCACCTGCTTGGTCTGCTGAGCTATCTAACCAGACCTTATTCACTATTTTTATCATACCTCATTAAGACACTCCCAGAACAGTTTCAAAAGGTTAAGTAAGTTGAATATTTTGAGTTGATTCATAACAATGTGTCTTTAATAGAATAGCTTTTAGTTATACCATATGTTCCATTGACCTTTGTATTCTTGTATTTGTTTGGAATGCTTCAAATTCTCTTTAAAAGTTACAAAACAGTCTAACAATAAAATCTTTTGTTTGATCAATGTAATAGAAATTAGAAGTAAAGGTGCATGTACCAAAAAGGAGAATATTTATGGCAGTTAGATTTTTTATGCACCTATTAATTAATTCCAGGCAACAAGCACACAACTGGAAGAGTTAGCACATGCTAGAGAGATGTCAAATATTTCTCAAGTTTTGGATAAATGAGAAGATGTCAGCCCTGTATCCTGATGTAAAAGAAGAAGTAGACTAGTAGGAAATGCCTCTGTGTGCATAAGGACTGTGAATTTGTATTTACCCTGCACAAGAGACAGCAGTGTGCACATAGTGGCTGAAGAGCTCTCTCTTCAGAAATTGTTCACATGCCTTGGTAGGAAGAAAGCTTGTCGTGAATCAAAACTGCTGCCATGTGAAGTCAAGCTGAATTCAAGTTCAAATCACAGAAGACCCAGCCCATTTTATAAAACTTAGAGAAATTTTAGCAATCAAACTACTGATTTATACCAATGAGGAAACTGAGGCTAGGGCTGGGGGAGTATGGTTCTGTTGGAGCGGCAAGCCAGTTAGCAGAGGAAGCAGTGCAGAGCCAGCAGACAGCCAGTGCCAGCTCCCCCAGAAGGATCTGCCAGCAGGCCAGGATTCAGTCTCTCTGTATTTTTTTCAAATCATGTTCTTCCCCTTTTATTGAACTAAAAATTCTCTGACAAGCTTGGAAATGTTAATAGACCATCTGAAAGAGCTGGCACCAAATGTAGCCAAAAGTATAAAACAGATTCAGGGCTCTCGATTTTTCTCTTCCAGTGAAGTTGATGTGTTTTGAAAGGGGCAGGGTTTGTGTGCCTGCATGGCTCCCAGGGGAGGAGACCCCAGGCAAGGGTGACTCCATAGGGTCCCACTGAGCTGCAAGGGGAGTCAAAGGGCCAAGAGGGCCTAGGCAGAAGGCTGTGTTTCGGAAGAAAGCCAAGAAAATAGAGACCAACACATTGAGATAGACATTATACAGACTCTTACCACAGCAGAAAAGGGCAAGTGTCCTAAGGTTTGGAAGAATAAGTACATCTTATTTTGTGGGGGAGCAGACTATAAAATAGAAAAAAGTAAAACATACTCATAGTTTCCTATGTCAAGTGAAAACATAAACACATATTTACCTTTGTTTAAATGTGGATACAGCATATGTGTACATATATGCACATGTGTATTGTGTGCATGTGTGTTTGTATACACCTGTGTGCATGGTGTATGTGTATGTGTGTGTCTCCTACATATTGTGTGTATATGTTAGTGTGTGTATGGATAAGTTCTGTGTATGTATTCTATATGTGTGTACATGTATATGTGAATATGCAAGTATTATACATACTAAGTGTACAAATTTATGTGTGGGAATATGGGTATGCACTTTGTGTATTTATACATGTGTGTGTTGTGTTTATCTGCTTATGTATGAATATATATGTACACAAGTACGAGTATGTGTGTGAATGGGTCACATGCACCAATAAGAACTTGTTCCTAAATATGTTTTAAATTTGCACAGTAACATATGTACAACATACACACACATACACACATATGTACACATATATATATATGCAGACATACTCCACATAGACATAGATAGACAGACTGATAGATTTCTCTTTTTTGTGTGTGTGTTTTAGGAAAGAGCCGACAGGATGTTCAGGTCTCACTACTAGATCAGACTTATAGTGATCTGCCTGTTTACAGCTTCCCAAGAGCTGTGATTACAGGCAAGTGCCACTTCACCCAGTCTCGATTGCCATCTTAGCACATCTCGGGGGCAGGGCTGGCATGGCAAGCCAGAGGATTGAACCCCCAGCCCTTGCACCTCACCTGCTTGCAGGTGCTTTAATCCGCTGAGCTATTTGGCTATTCCTTAGATTTCCATTCATTATCCTTCCACTCTTTCTCCACCAATACTGAGCTCTATTTAGGCTTGAGACTGAACCTCAGGCCTTAAGTTGGACTCCAGTTTTCTTCCTCTTTCAATTTGAGCTAAGCAAGGTGAAATACACTTTTATATGACTTGGCAGTCCCATGAAGCAAATAATCCTGAAACTCCCACTGCTGGCCCTGATTCTTACCCTGACGCAATGAAGCTATCCAGATTACCTCTGTCCAGCACCATGTCGAGGAAGTGACCCAGGCCTGTGCAGTTCAGTACGGATGCTGGCTCAAGAGACAGCTAGCTCTGGGTTTCAAGCCAACCACAAGCCTTTGTGTTGGTCCTAGGGGTAGCAGTGTTCAGAATGTGGGGCTGTGCTTGGACGGATGATAAATTTTACAGAGCAAGATCAAATCCACATGCAATTTGGCTCCATCAGATATGCCAACATGATGGATGTTTGCTCATCAGTGGAGTCAAGATTTGATCTGCCAGCCCAGCAGTGCAATCAAAATATTACCCACTCTGAGTCCCAGGACCTGATGAGAAACTTAGTAGGAGGCTGCTTTTGGTATTGGTGTTGTTATTATTTTATCACAGAGCCTCTGTGTCTATTGAATTATAACTGATTTCTCTTGTACTTTATTGCAATTTGCTGCTTTGTTCCTCATGTCAAAAAGCCAATATAATTTTCAGCCAAAAAATAAGGCACTATGTTATGCTAATGGCATCAGTGTTTCATCCATCAGTAGAAACTGAATTCATTGCTTAACACATTTCAGAGGAATTCAAGATGAATTTGAAAAATTGGCCTTCTGGAAAGTATGTACTTCAATCTTTGGATGAGCATCTAAGTTTGGAAAAAGGCTGGTCACCTGACCTCCTCGAGCCCAGGCAATCTCTCTTTTTGGTGAGTGACCTGAACTGCCTCACACACAACAGTTGATCAGGACAGGGATAATCAGAATCAGCTGGATAGAAGTTTCTGATCTGGGCAATGACTGATCCAAAGCCCACAACTCTGGCTTCCAAGAGCCATCTGTATCAAAATTGATTGGCTCTGAGAGTGGATAAACATCGATAGTGAATCTAAGGTCATAGGATCAAGCTCATGCACATCTGAGCCAAGGAGCTCAGGGAGTGTTGTGGGGAAATAGGACTCCATGCTACACCTTGGTTGCCAAGAAGAAAACTGGCAGATGTTGGGTGGGTTGCAGCTACATCCAATTTAATAAGTTTTTCTTGAGACAATATCTGAAAACTCAATGCCCCTCCCCAATGAAATGAAGTTAGCAGAGAAAGAATGAGGTCTCCTCCCTACCCTTCAGAAGCCCACAAGTCAGGAGACAGAATTCGAGAGCCAAACAAGCAATTTCACTGAGACCTGTAGCGGAGGCAGCTACAGAAAACAAGTGGAGGGAAGAAGCTGCCTTGAAGTGTGAGAAAGTCTTCTGGTGTGTTGCCCAGGTCAGGTGGAGCTTTAGAAGGATACTTCAGAATAATTATTATACTAAAGGGAAACCAAAAGAGGGGGTAGGGTGCATATACTGTCAAGTGTCTCCCAGAACAGAGACTTCACATCCCTCTAATATAGCTCTCTCCTTCATAAAAGGAAATATTTATAAAGTAGCCTCACTAACCATCATGACCTAGAGCTGTTGGTATTTTATTTGGAGTCTCCCTGCCCCAGATATACACCCTAATTTAGGAGTCAGAAACCTTTTTCCTTAAAAGGTCAGCTTCTAAATATGTTCACTGCACCATGCCAGTCTCTGTCACAGAGTCAGTAAACACTGTCTTTATAGTGGGAAAGCTACCACTGACAGTAACAAAGACATTGATACAATTGTGTTCCAACAGAACCTTACACAAAAAAACATTTGAGGAGCTCTGTTTTAAGGCAGGCCATTGTTAGTGGAGCGAACATGGCTATGACAGAAGGAATAGTATCCAGGGAAGGAGAAGAGACCAGCAAAGACTTGTGTTTAAGCCAGTGTCTCAGTTACTTTTTACTCGTTGCTGGGACAAAATACCCAACACCCAAAATGAGGGAAAGAAAGCTTTATTTAGCCCACAGTGAGTGGAGGTTTCAGTCCATACTTGGCTGGTTCCAGGGCAGAAGGCTCATGGTGGCAGCAAACAGCAGAAAGCAGAGTCTATCAAGCAGCACTGCACTGCACTGCACTGCACTGCACTGCACTGTATATCAAGCCTCTCACCCTTCCTTCCAAGCTGACTATGAAGACTGGAGCGCCACTGCCAAGCTAGGAGCTCCTCCGAAGTGATGCCACGGTGCAGATCAAGCTCCTCTAAAGTGGCATGGCTGTGAAGTGGTGCGATGAGGCTGGAAATTTCCAAGGAGCGGAGGCGTGCAGAAGCCTTCCTCAGCCCCTTTATGCACCCCTTTTTGTTCTGAGTCACTTCAGGGTGGGCCTTCCATCTCCCATGGTGGGGATTCACCAAGTGGATCCAGCCAAGCTTTGGACATCTCAGGTTGACACAATGTATCGAGCATCACAGCCAGTTACTAACATGAGCCCCAAGAGCTTGATGCCATTGGGAACTGGTAGAAAAACACATCTCAAAACCATCTTAGCCAACGGAAGGGAATCAGAGTGCTTATACCACAGACACAGTAATCATTACTTAGAAGTTGTCCCTTGTGAGGAGAGGGAGTGTAATTACCTAGAAATCCCAGTCCATCAGATTCTCGGGCAGACTAAGGTTTTCTACTGCTGATAACCATACCAGCGCTCACCTCTGGAACTCAAGCTGGTAGCACTGAACTGGCACAAGCACCCAATAGAGCTGGAGCTGGTGCCAGCAGTGCCCACAACAGCCCACTTCTTGTACCATGCAGATCAGCCATGCTGCACAGTAAGTTGGCTCAGTCTGAAAACTAATTCTTGAGAAGAGAAACTGAAACACCTTGAAGGCAGAGAATCAATGCGCTGTTGGACAAGCTACAGCCTAATCCATTTTTGAATCCAAGACCATAATTGCTATTCATCAATCCCCTTTCTGTCTGCTCCAGGTTTCTCTCACTCTCAGCCAGGGCTTTCGCTGATCTAGGTCAGGCTAACCTAACTTGAATGTTTCTTTAACTATGTACATGAATTACATGGACAAAAATCTGTCTGGACAAAAATCTTACAAAATAATATTCTGATACTATAAAAGAATAGTACAGTATTAGCACCTAACAGACACTCAACATTGTTATTACCCTATCTTCAAATATGCTCACATGTGAAATGAATCTAATGTGCTCACTCCACAGTAGACTAGAGCTCTTCTTTCTATTTTGAAGTCCATCTTCCTCCTGCTTTCATGTGTTCATATGTACTTGCCAATGCCAGCTGTTGACTTATTAGAAAGAGTTCACCAGTGTGAATTCTTCTACTGCTTCATTAATAGGTACCATGGTGTTCCTCTTAAATAAAGCCACAGTACTCCGGGCTGATTGAGCCCAGGGCCAGAAATGCTCCAGAGTTCAGATGAGATTATCCATTCTCATCTGCTGCCACACAGAGCCTGGCTCCACAGGAGAGAGCAGTTCTTGCCCTGACGTTATTGACATTCCAGAACTATTGGGCTCCTCCAAACAGCATTTTTTCAGGCTCATTTCATTTCCTGTCTTTAACTCAACCATCTGAAAAGAAAATCAAGAAAATGATGCCACATCCTTTATTCCAGGGGGCTTGCAGGGGGCAAGCCAACCAAGTTAATGTCAATTCCTTTAACAGATTCATAAGGAAAGTAGTATCCTAGGGTCTGCTGATCCTGTTGGGGCTCAATTGCAGCTGCTGGCCAAGTCAACTCTTCCTGGCCCGTCAAACTGGATACAAAGCAACAGAACATCATTAATGAATAAATTCTGCAGAAGGAGAAGGAGCTCTCTGTCTTCATCTCTCTTGCCAGCCCAGCAAGAGAGCTTTGGGGAAAACTCATAGCCAAGAGATTAGCAAACAGATCTGGGACTCACTTAGAAGGCTTCCAAAGTTCAAGAAGAGAACAGGCCATAACACATCTGGTGTGGAGCAGCGCTGGGTCTGGGCTGTTGCTGACTCTGCCCTTTGTTCCATATGCAACCTGGGAAACTGGCACCATTTGTTGGCTTCATATCCTCATGTGTAAGAACCAACCAGCCGTACATGCCCTAAGTATTTCACCAAGATATCTTAGCAAAAACTCAAAACTGATATCGTGTAAATTTAATTTTTTCATAAACTTCAAAATACTCTAAAACTACCATCTGTCAAAGTCCAGATGTGGATTCAAGGAAAGAGCCCATATTCAGGAGTGTCAGATGTCAGCGCTGACTGCATTTCTGATCTCTCTTTCACACTCTGGGCCTCCAAGTTCCATTTTAGAAACCAAAAACCAAATCCCTCTGGAAGGCTGAAACAGGAGACTTGTGAATTCAAGTCCAGCCTAAACAGCTTCTCAACTTTGCAAGACCCTTTCTCAAAATAAAATGAGGTTAGTGAAAAGGCTCAATGCAAAGACCCTGAGTTTAGTCCTGAGTAGTGGAGAAAGAAGGATGGAGATCAGGAGAAAAGGAAGAGAAAAGAAAAGGAGGTAGAAAAAGAAGGAGGAAGAGAAAGAGGAGGAGGAG